>CAKALU010058249.1:0-16322 GCA_916700995.1 Hozukius guyotensis | reverse complement strand
GCGCGGGGGGGGTAGCAAACCCCTCCACTCCTGGAAAACTTTCAACAGAAAAGTTAAGCTTCTTTGGCACCTTGTAAAGGTGGTGCATGCAAACTAGTGTTTCCCCCATAGGACAGCACCAAAGACAATAAACTGTCATTTTGTGTTGCTGTACTGCAAGTATCACTGCTGTTCTTACGATGGAGGAAGAGAGTGCAGAATGGGGAGAGAAATAAGGAAGGAAAATGAAAGAAAGGCAGAGGCAGATGGAAAGGTAAAAGTTAGGGGAGAGCGATACATTCAGAAGTGAATCGTCTCAGTGCAGCAGCACAGAGGTATGGTTTCTCTGTTCAGGTTGCTGCTGGAGCTGACATATGGTTCTGCCAGCTGTCTAACTGTAAAAGCCAGTGCGAGACATGGTGGGCGTCAAGTGTCTTTACTTACTATTGGCCAAGTTCTGCTTTATTATACACTTACTGCAGCTATTTTTCATTTTTTTGTGGCAGCAAAATTACAGTTAAACGTTTCTTTATGGCCCAGGAAATTACTGATTTGATTGATTCTAATCTATCCCCATCTACACTGCAAAAAAATAATCCACCTTAATGAGTCAGTTACAAAGTGAAGCCTGGACAAAAATGCTTTGTCTTATTCATGTGATTTTAGAGTTTCTGCTGTTAAAACTTCTGTAGACAGAATTTTTTTGGCATCATTGGGCAAAAATAATTCAAGTGTTTTGTGAGAAAACTAGACTTCCGCACCTCTTCGTGGCTCTGTTTACAAGCTTTAAAAAATCTAGCCCGTGACGGGAGACTTTGACCAATCACAGGTCATTTCAGAGAGAGAGCGTTCCTATTGGCTGTGCTCCGGCTGGTGGGCGTTTTATAAAAATAACTTTTTAAAATCATATTTGCTCCAATCTCGCCTACTGTTGCTTTAAATGTGCAGTGTACAGGATTTGGCGGCATCTAGCGGTTGCAGATTGCAACCAACTGACACTTCTCCCGTGTGCCGTACGTGTAGAAGAACTACGGTGGCTGGCGTAAAAACGTGAAAGGCCAGTGTTTGGTTTGTCCGTTCTGGGCTACTGTAGAAATGATCTCCGTAAAGACGACCCGTTCCGTATTTACATATAAATGGCTCATTCGAAAGGAAACAAAAACACAAGTTTCTCATTTTCAGGTGATTATACACCAAAGAAAACATACTTATTAATAGTATATTCAATTTCTGCGAATAGATACCCCTAAATGTTACCTACTGTTCCTTTAACAACAACATGTGAGCTAAATATGAGCATCAATGAGACATTGTTTTGTTATGTTCAGCTGTCTAAGCATCATACCACATTGCTGTGTTTCCTAATAGTTATAAAGCCTGACAGTTTTTTTTTCTGTATTTGGTTTGGATTTTGTGGTAAATGTTTCAACTGACCTCTCATGGTAGAGCATTGCAGTTCTGATTTTGGTGCCACCTTATGATATATGATATACAGTAATTATATTTACCCAAAGGCCTTATTTTAATATGACTGAGACTGACTGATGTAGCTTTTGTTTTTACAGTGGTGTTAAGTCTTTTCATGTCATACTACTACATTATTATGCATAATGTCATATTACTCTGATCAGGCTGAGATGTTGGAGCCCAGTTCATTTGAAATGAGGATAAATTAGAAGGCTTCTGTAAACTGATTTTCTGTTTGTAAATGTCATTCTAGCTGTCATCCGAACTAGCGATGCTAATCCTTACAGTAATTAAAGCTAATTGAATAATCTTCATGTCTCCTCCCCTCTCTGTCCTCCTCTCTTCTTTTCTTAGCAAATCTATAGTTTACTCCCTCACCCGGAGGATAATTACAGGGCTTAAAACAGCCGCCTCTGCTATTAATAATTCATTTAGGTTAATTTATCCGAGTTGACTGGAAAGAGAAGCAGCACCACTCAACACTGAACAGAAGAGAATACACCAACACTGAGCTAAGATGCCACCCTCTCCATTGTTCCAGCGCAAACTCTTTTGGTGCTCAGTGATCATTGCTTTTTGCATGTGTGTCTGCACAGCTAATGCTACCCAATTTTTTAAATGTCCCTGTTTATAAAACAAAATACACAAAAGAAAAAGAAAGAAAAAATGGAAAAAGTAGGGGGTGTCAATCGCATGATTGTCCATAGTTAATCGCAATTAATCACAAATTATTCACATTTTTTTTCTATTCAAAAGTACCTTGAAGGGAGGTTTGTCAAGTATTTATCAAAATGAGAGTGGGCAAATATGCTGCTTTATGCAAATGTATGTATATATTTATTATTGGAAATCAATTAACAACACAAAACAATGACAAATATTGTGAGGAAACCCTCACAGGTACTGCATTTAGCATAAAAAATAGGCAATAGGCAACAACAGCTGTCAGTGTGTCAGTGTGCTGACTTGACTATGACTTGCCCCAAACTGCATGTGATTATCGTAAAGTGGGCATGTCTGTAAAGGGGAGACTCGTGGGTACCCATAGAACCCATTTTCATTCACATATCTGGAGGTCAGAGGTCAAGGGATCCCTTTCAAAATGGCCATGCCAGTTTTTCCTCGCCAAAATTTAGCACAAGTTTGGAGCGTTATTTAGCCTCCTTTAGGAAATGCTGCTATGACCATGGATTACTTAAGTTTTCTAGTTTCATATGATATCAGTATCTTCATTCTAGCTTTAACGCTAATGCGTTAAAGAAATTAGTGGCGTTAAAAATTTGAGTTAACACGTTATTATACGCGTTAACTTTGACAGCCCTAGAAAAAGGATATAAACAAAAAATATAATGACATCCACATTTAACGCAATAATATCTATGTATATGTAATTTTTTTTTTTTTTGCCTAAACCTAAAGAAGCCTTTTTGTTTGTGTTCAAAACGTGACGTTTCATTCAGTTTTAAAACATGTTAGAACGTGTTGCTTTTCAGTTTCACTTTCACTTTTACAAGGTAGTAGGTGTAGTAGGCCCCTAATGGGTCACATCTATGGTGCTTATAGCGACTGATAACGCCTATTAAATGGCCTGATATTAGTCTAATTGGGTGTTTGGTTTCACACGGGACACGAACAGCGGCCTCCTTGATGAAAGTTTGTGTTTGTTTGACCCAACCATCCACCTCAACCTCCTCCCCAAACTGACTTTCTCACTCTTTATACTACATCAGTTGCTCTGACCTTCTCATACTGATACTGATTTGCATTGGAGTTAGTTGAAAGCCTGGTGCGTCGCATAGAGACGCTAAATGGCGCCTTGTGTGTCGGTATCAGACGGCGAGGCCACTGATCAAGCGGCGGTATTTGACGAGTTGGGAGTGAGAACGGGTTGCAACACAGTCAGTACGTTTTGTAGCCTTCATCTATCTTATATAATGTATTCCAGTTGTGTGCTAAAGGTCTAAAGTAACTAGACCGAATATTTCAAGGATGCATCAAAGAGCAATGACCATGCACAGTTCTGCGGACAAACACATGTAGAGGACTTTGAAAAGTTCAGTATAAGCTCAGTGTCTTGCTAAAGCGCCTGAAAACATCTTGTAGCCATGTATATCCTCTTGTATTTTAGACTATTTTCCTCTCTCCTCTTTCTCTCCATCACTCACTCAAGCGCTCAGCAGCCATATTGCTCAGCAGCTCCTCTCTGTCATCTGTCTCTCAAATCAATAGGCCACATTGGGGACAACACTGGAGGGGGAAAATCGAGTGTTTGTCCAGATTCTCATTTCCCCAAGCTCTGTTCTTTCTTGTACTCATATTGGCTTTCTATTAGTGTCTCTATCTGTGTGTGTGTTCGACAGGGAGACAGAGATGCTGTAAAGTGCTTCGTTCAAAGTATAGTCCATGTTAAATAGACGTGCTACATGAAGCCTTTCACCTTCCTCCTGCTTCTCTTTATTGTATCACTCTAATTGTTACTCATTAAAATGACAGTTGGAGACACACTCTGGCATTTTAGATGAATTTAGGCCTAAACATTCTACATGAGCTCATTTTACTGTAAATTATCTTAATCCTAAAATCTTGGACCCATTTTAATATCTTAGAAATGTTGATTACTGTAGTGTACAGCAGTGGTTCTCCACCATATTATCTTGTGATCCCAAATCATAGGTTGTTTATGTCTATAGGTTATGAGCAGTTAAACCATTTAAATAGTTTTTAGAGGGCCTGAACATTCTCCAGTATTTTGCAAGAAAATCGCAGCTTCTTCAACCTTAGTGAGAAGCTTTGAACACAAGGTCAAAAAAACAGTTAGATAAAAGACAAGTGTAGCCCCATGTAGCACACATGCATTTTTTTTCTTCCTCTCTTCAATCTTGTGACCCCCTCACCTTCATGTTGCGACTCCTTTAGGGAAGTCCCGACCCCCAGATTGGGAAAGATTGGTCTAAAAGCGTCTCTAAAAGAACATGCTGAGAGTTGTACAGGTGCTATGCAAGGGCAGCCCAGACCTTGATGGGCCACAAACCAACAACAACACGCACCGCCCACGCCCATGTCTATGTCACCTTTGTAGAAACTGACCACAGATCTGTAAATTATAGAAAAATAGAATATAGAAGATAATGGATGAACAAAAGAGAAATACCATTTATCAACATGTATCATTTATTAATAAGGCGTGTACTTGTTTGGTGCCTCCTGGTGTCCATCTGTCTATGAATACGGCGTACTGTTCAGAGAAGATTAGCGCGGCCCCGATATGACATTAATAAGTATGTTTTCTTTACCTTAGAATCAACCGTTTATATCTACATATGGAGTGGGGCCTTGTCACACCATGTTTCTACAGTAGCCTAGAACGGACAAACCAAACACTGACTCTAGAGAGGGCAATTAGCATTTTCATGCCGGCCAAGATAGTTCTCCTACACCCTTGGCCCAAATCCTACACACTGCATCTTTAATTGATTGAGAAAATGCACCAATAAAGCACAATATCAACTAGGGATGCACCGATACCATACCTTTTTTTCAGACCGAGTATGAGTACAAGTACTTACATTTGGGTAGTCGTGTCGTGCCGCGGCCCACGTAAAAGGCACCAGGGGTCTGTGGCGTTGTCAGCAACCCACCCGACCCGTCTTGAAACACGAACCAAGGAGTCTAACGCACGCGCGAGTCAGAGGGTGTAAGCAAAACCCCATGGCGCAATGAAAGTGAGGAACGGCGCGCGTCGGCTGAGGCGGGATCCCGGCCCAGCGGGGTCGGGCACACCACCGGCCAGTCTTGCCCGCACTGTCGGGGAGGTGGAGCGTGAGGACCCGAAAGACGGTGACGAGAGGTCAACGTTGCGCTGCTGTAAAGTGGTATCGGTGCCGTTGTAGATCCCTACAACGGCACCGATCCCTAATATCAACTGACATGAAGAGGATCATAATGTAGTTACAAGATCTTATTATTTCGGTTTTGTGCTTATATGTTGCACATTCCTAAATGAATGTGTTTGATCAAATAACCAGACATCAAGTTTGTGGCCAGGGAGTTTTCTAGCACTGGATAAGTAGGGGGTGCAGGGGGTTAATAGGGGCCCAGCAGATAGTTTTTGCTCTGGGGCCCCCTAACAGCTTAATCTGGCCATGGTGCTAGTCATGTGGTGACAAACAGTCTGTTACCGACGTTCCCTGTCTAATGCCAGGTACACACTACACGAGAATCAAGGAGATTACGGGCCCGCTTCCCCCCTCACGACAATCGTCAGCAAAGGCCCGATTTTTTTATGCTTCTAAAGATTATCGTTCCAGATGTTCCTGTTGTGTGAGGTATGTTAAGAGTGTTTTTTACGGCTCGGAAGTCCATCCTGACCGCACTGAGAGATTTTTGTGAGATTTCCATTTTTTCTTTAGTGGGACTCTTGTTGTTCATTAATGAATCAGTTAGTGTGTGGTGTGCTGTTTTGACCAAAGCATTGCTCTCCACACACTATAGGAACACAACTGTTAAATTTAACATAACATGTCATTATGTGTGGAGTCTCTCACATTTTACACATCGGGTAAGATTTGAAAAATCTTTTAGTGTTGGCCAGCCTTCACACAAAGAGTGAGAGGCAAGAACCAATATAAATCACACAATGTGTTACATTATGGCCTCGTCCCTGTGGCCACACTGAGCTGTTTAAAAAACACCAAAATAAATGGATCACCCTCCGTGGCTTTTTCTGAAAGGATAAAAAAATAAAAAAATGTGTTCTTATGGTTGGTGAACAAGTCATATATGTCTGTGAAGTCATTATGTGGCCTGTTGCTGGTCAGGATACATTTCAGTTTAAACTGTTCAAACACCCAGAGGAAACAAAAAGCCACACACACACATGCTGTACACACATGGGATCATGTATGCAATATATCTTTCACAGTGTAAAGGCCACGACGGAGTCCTGCTGTTCACTGTGTGTGTGTGTGTGTGTCTGTGCGGAGATTGCACTTTTATGACAAGTCATAAAACAAAGCCATTGCCCCAGGAGAGGTCATTTGGCTGGACGCGGCTACCAGCCGCACACTTTCACAAACACACACAGTGGGAGTCAACCTTAGTGGTGGTCCTTAAATCAGGGGGCAGAAGACACGAGAAAAAGAGAACAAGACAAAGACAGAGAAAATATTGAGAGTGCCAAGAGAGGGAAGAAACAAATAGTCCTAATGTGTTTTTCTTTATGTTTTAGGGTCTTTTGTTGTTGTTGTTGTTTTTTTCTTTTATTATTTTTCATTCAGAATTTGTAATTGTAAAAGAGCCACAAGTCCTTGTCAATTCAGAGCAATTGTTGTCTTCGTGGGAGAAAGGAAAACTCAATTACAAGAAAGCGTTGAATCAAAAAATCGATTGAAAACACCAAGGAGCAGTGTCTTCCAACGAGATTAAAGCAACAACTTGTTAGGCGGTGGTTTCTAATAAAAGGATGTTTTCTAATGGGCTTTTGAATGCTGATACTACAGAAGTTGTGTAAAACACATTGATAGTGGGGGGGATTACTTCTATTATTACTTGTATAATACAACCATTTGTGACCGGAACTGAGATTTTGAACTTCTTTTTGGTGGAAATGTTCTCCGGGCGTGCCTCAGCACAAATGTGGAGAAAGTTTCAAAATCGATCAAACCGTTTGGTTGAAAGGGGGACTACTGTTTTAGATATGAAATAGACTCTGTTATATTTTTAGGAAAAAACAGTAGTCCCATGTGCCCAAATATAGTATGATAAGAAAATGGCCTTATCTTAGAAACTACAAGGAGCACAACCAACAAATTTAGTATCAATCAGTTGAATATCAAAGATATGCACACAAATGCACTGTAATATATAAATTATATATATAAATATATATATATATATATATATATATATATATATAAAACCTTTAATGAACACAATGTTAGCGTTTTTCCTAATTTAAAAAAAAATCCTGACTTTGACTATTAATAAAAGTGTGATTTTTCACGTGATCTAAAAATGTCAAGACTTTTGACACTTAAGAACAAATTTTGTAGCAGTTTTCCTTATCATACTAAATATAGTGTTTGGGCACAAAAGGGATGATACGAACCAGTACACTAAGGAAATCCAATCGCTTCTACTTTGCCATTCTTTCAATCAGCATTAAGCTACCGTCAATGAAACGTCCTGCTGATGTTTAGTATCAAGCCTACCACAAATAGGAGGAATTGTGCTTTTTGGCCTTGTGGAATGATTTTAATGTGAAAGATCTGTGCATTGACAGAAGCTTAAACCTGCAGTAGGCAGAATATTTTTGGCATCATTGGGCAAATATTCCATAATAACCTTTCAGCATATTGTAATTCAAGTGTTCTGAGAGAAAACTAGACTTCTGCACCTCCTCATGGCTCTGTTTTCGGGCTTTAGAAAATCTAGCCCGTGACGGAAGACTTTGACCAATCACAGGTCATTTCAGAGAGAGAGAGCGTTCCTATTGGCTGTGCTCCGGCTGGTGGGCGGTGCTTGTTATTTCCTCAATAGATCTCAACATGGCTGCCGGGTCACAAACTTTCTCATTTTACAGCTAAACAGTATACTACAAGATGTTTCTGAAAACATTTGAGGAGAGAAATAGATAGTAAGTAATTTCAATTGAGGCTGATTGTTGCTGTGCTCGTGGCAGGACGGAACAATGTGGCTGTCTCTTCTGCTTAGCTGTTAAATCGGGTGAGAACAAACCTCCTATACAGTCAATTTCTTTAACACTCATAGCTGTAAAATGTGTTTACAATGCGTTTAATGAGCTGACAGAGGCCCACGGCTGTTTGCAGCATATGTGGGATTTTACAGCTCCGAGCCTACATATCTTATTTACATACAATGTCTTGAGAATTACCACTGGCAATCTGCTGGTTACTGTTAAGCCAAGTGCTCCACTTGTGTGTTTGTGTGTTTGTGTGTGTGTGTGTGTGTGTGTGTGTGTCTATACATATTTAGTCATGTCTGATGTTTTCTATTTCCCTGTGTAATTTGCTAGTTTATTTTGCGCATGCTCCTGAGAGTTGTTAGATGGAAGGTGTGAAGTAATTCATTGTGTCAAAGCTAACCTGATCCTGTGGGTCACATGGAGTTACTGAATAAAGGGGAGAGCGAGTTCAGATAGTCACTGCTGAATATATTTGTATTACACTGAGAAACAATATGTATGAATGACCTATAATATAATCTGGGATAGAGTGTTCAGTTCATCCTCTTCCTCAAAAAAGTGTATGATTTTTCCTTTTTTTGACACATATGAATATTTTGTTTTCAAAAGCTGAACATTGGGACAAACTGAATTTTGGCAGACATATAACACTTCATTATGTGCTACTTGGCGTTTGGTAATTTGATTAATCGTAAATTTGTAAGGTCATTAGCAAGTAACGGTTGGCCCACACTAAAAGATTTTTCAAATCTTACCAGATGTGTAAAATGTGAGAGAGCCCACACATAACATGTTATTTTAAATTTAACAGTTTTGTTCCATAGTGTGTGGAGAGCAACGATTTGGCCAAAACAGCACACCACACACTCATTCATTACCTAGAAATGCACTCAGAGAGCGCAGACCTCCACCAAGATGCCTGGGTACGATTGCCCCCCCCTCTCCGTTCAGCTTGCGCCATCATCCACATGTGTCTTTGTTTATGTTGAGATCAGCTGTACGTAGCATCGTAAAACACTTCATTGGAACTTGACAGAAACAAAATAAAACTCACCTAAACCGTCGTCGTCACTCTTTGCAACAGTCACCAAGTGTGCCTTGGTCGAAAAAAATGCCAAATCAACTGTTTTTACACTACTTTGTAATGAAGATCACCATTAATTATGTGGCGATTCCATGTTCGCTGATCCTTGAATGTCAAGACGGGTGAAGCTGATCCAGACTCTCCATTATATACACATACTGTACATCCTAGCAGGGAGAGCACTGCTCTTAGAAGTGGATATCCCGAATGGTATAAGCGGTTATCGATAATGGATGGATTATTTATTAATTATTGCTGATTATGTCGTGTGGTGTAGATCATAATTGCAGAACAAAAGTTCAACAAAGGACTTGCAGAAAAACAAATGAGGCCAAAGTCAAGTGAGGACAATATAATTACCAGGCAGAAAAATGCAGATGAAAACAACTGTTTTTTAAAAATGTTCAGTCATTTGGCTTCTCTGAGAGTTGGAGGGAGGTTGTATCAGAGTCGAGGAACCACGATGACAAAAGCATGATCACCTTTGGTCGCTGCTCAAAGGAACAGAGGCTCCTCCCAGTGGTGAGAGAGGACAGCATGTCTCATGAGCACGGAGGACAATGACCATATGATGCAGTGCATGGCGAAAGTAAATTTAGGAATCCAGTAAACAGGCTATATAACTGATGATATTTGTGTCACTGCTGATTTGTGGAGTTGAAGGTGAGCTGGTGCAGACTGAGGGGGGGGGGACAAGGCGTTAAAAGCATGCCTCTTTACAAATTGTTACATGTCAGTACTTTCACATTCATTTCAAAAGGGGGTCAAATACTGTATAATTACAGCTTTTCTCAGGATGTGTTCAAACGTCAGGGTCCTGTTTCAGTCTATAAGCCTGAACTCTGAGTTGACTAATCCTGAGGTGGGAAATGTAGAGATTGTGGTCCCAGAATAGCTGATCAGAGTCAGTTCAATCAACTAGGTTAACTTTGAGTTAAGCTTGTGCGTGGTGAATGAAAAAAAAGCCATCATCTATGGAGTGTAGCACAATGAACAATCCATTAGATTTTGGTGGCGACGCATGATCCCTTCTTCCAGCAGAGAGATAAGTGTGTGGATGTGTGTGCGGGAGCTGCTGGCCGTCCGCGGTGAGAAAGAAAAATGCGCTAGTTGACAGGATGAGAGACAACGTAGTGTAACGTTATACAGACATAACAAGGCTGCTGAATGAGAGAGGCATCCGCCGATACGTTACACGGAAACACGCCGTGTTAATATTAAGCCGACCACCTCACGGTACCGCCAGCTGTGAGCTGTGATCTGTTTTTAAAGTCACGCACCTTGGCGGAGGTCTGCGCTCTCCGAGTGCCATTCTAGTGTGTCAAATATGTTTGTTCCGCTTTAACAAAACACAAGGAGCAGCAACTGAAGATAAAAAAATTAAATATATTGATCAAAGATATAGAAACATGATTTTAAGATCACAATCTGATCCAGTAATAATGTGTTCGGTGATTTAAAGGTTAAAATAGCGTAGATTTTAAATAGTAGACAACATTCAGTGGCTTTAATTCAGCTACTTCACAGTCACTGAAATGTTGTTTGACTATACGCAGCCTATTTAAAAAAAAAAAAAAAAACTCACTTTCTAACTCCATTCTGCAGCTGCACCACCATCCTGCTCACTCAGAAATATTAACATATAATCTACAATATTATAGGAATCATATTCCATCAGTGACAGCTGTCTGTGTGCTCAGTCACAATGTTATATATTTATATTAAAAAGAACTTCCACTTACAAAAAAAAAGGACAAGCAGAGGTTTTATTCTGAGCCGAACGTGACTTGGGCTGCACCGTGGAGTTTGCATGTTCTCCCCGTGTTAGCGTGGGTTTTCTCCGGGAGCTCAGGTTTCCTCCCGCAGTCCAAAGACATGCAGATTAGGTTCATTGTTAACTCTAAATATCCCGTAGGTGTGAATGTGAGCGTGAATGGTTGTCTGTCTCTATGTGTCAGCCCTGTGATAGTCTGGATACCTGTCCAGGGTGTACCCCGCCTTCACCCAATGTCAGCTGGGATCGTCCCCCCGCGACCCTGAATAGGATAAGCGGTTATGCTGTTTAACATTTGAATGTTCAAAGAAATGACTGACGACACATAAAAGCAGTACCTTTAGATAAACCTGAGCAACAAACTGATATCCAACCAGGATAGAGGATAGATTCTGACATACAGTGAACCTTCAATACACACTTTGATACGGGCTGAATCAGTGAGGTTATAAAACAGCGCGTCTGGTTCTGTAAGAGGGAGGAGACGGAGAGAAACTCAAGGTTTGTTAAAGAAGCACTCAACTAACTTGTATGTGAAGAAGCGTCACACCGTCATCCTCTCGTGTGTGTGTGTGTGTGTGTGTGTTTTCCCAGGGTGGGGCAAGGCTAACAAGGTTAAGGGTTCTGGATCATTACAGATCATTTACACATTCATCACTGATATTACATAGCGCGAGAGTGTGTGTGTGTGTGTGTGTGTGTGTGCAGCATTACTCCATAATGCCCATAATGAAGGCTTGTAATGCTGTGTGTATGCGTGCATGTGTGTGTGTAATGATGCACAGCTGATAGTCTCCGCAGTAATACTGAGACAAGCAACAATCATAAAGCTTTTACCCACAAAGACAGGAGGAGAGACGGAGAGAGAGAAGAGGAAAAAGAAAAGAAACAGATGGAGGGATGGAGAGAGATAAGAGCAAATGGCACTCAGAAAGAAAGAGAGAGAGACGAAAGAAGAAACAAAAGTTGGACCGGGTGTGAAAGAAGAGGAAGAGAGTGGGCGAGAACAAATAGATTAAGAGAAATAATTAAGAAAAATGACGGAAAAGGGTTAGAGAACATGATGAGAAAAGAGAGCGAGCGCGAAACGGAGACAAAGAGACAGAGAGAGAGACAGAGTGTCCTTAATGACCACTTTAGTAGTTTGGAGGCGGTAATTTGGTTAGCCTCCGGGCTGCAGGTCATGTAACACTATCCACGCCAAAGCAGATGATTCTGGGTGTATGCGCGTGTGCACATTTGCATGAGTGTGTGCGAGAGCATGAGCGTGCGTGTGTGTGGTCGTAAGCCAATCCCGATGTAGCCTGAATCACTTCTCTGTAGGAGTCTTGTGGAAATTGCTGCCTAAAATGAAATTATGTTGTAATTTAAAAACTATTTATCAAAGACAGTTTGGTGTCACTCCCATTGGAGCCATTAGGCCCTCTCGCACTACCAGGAAGACTTCCAGCTCCGAGAACAACAGCAACATCAGTGAGGAGAGGTGAAGCAGAGCAAAATGAGAACGGAAAGCTTCTGTTGTATCACTAGAGAGCTCCAGAAACGGTTGTTCTCTGTATACATTGACTGTTGAAGTAGCAACATTATTGTCCCTGCGGGGAAAGTTGGATACAGCATTTGAGGAATCAAACGGTAAAACAGGACATTAAGCACTAACAACGGACAAACTATTTCCAAATTCAGTCCCGAAGCACAAACAGCCTGGGAGAACACGAAGAAAAGAAATGTAACGATAGAGTTCAAATACAGCAGCTAAACTAAATGTAATAATTTGTGTTAGTATTTATTACCTCTGCCAAGGCCGAAGGCCTAGGAAGGTTATGTTTTCACCGGTGTTGGTTTGTTTGTTTGTTTGTCTGTTAGCAGGATTACTCCAAAAGTCCATGATGGATTTGAGTGACATTTTTTGGAGGGGTGGAGTTTAGCACAAAAAACAATCCATTAGATTTTGGTGGCGATCTTGAATTTTTTTAAGGATTCCGATCAGCCTGAGCATTAAGACCACAGGATATAACATATGCGCAGTGTGACTGATGACGCGTGACCCCGCCTTCCTCCTTCTGAGAGCAGAGAGATACGTGTGTGGATGTGTGTGCGGGAGCTGCTGACCGTCCGCGGTGAGAAAGAAAAAGCGGTAGAGGATGGGATGACAGACAACGCAGTGTAACGTTATCCAGACATAACAAAGCTGCTGCATCCGCCGATGCGTTACACGGAAACACACCGTGTTAATAATAAGCTGACCACCTCACGGTACCGCCAGCTGTGAGCTGTAATCTGTTTTTAAAGTCAGGCACCTTGGCGGAGGTCTGCGCTCCCCGAGTGCCATTCCAGTTTTATATTTTTTACAGGCTGTGGTCAAACACAAAAAACGCTAAAGGAACATCAAACAGATATGGATAAATATGGAAATATGGGGTAAAATGAGTCAGTTTGTGTTCATAGAAAAACATTATATATATTAGGGCTGTCAATTGATTCAAATATTTATCGTGATTAATCACATGATTGTCCATTGTTATTATTATTATTATTAATTAATTATTAATCAATCACACATTTTTTATCTGTTCAAATAAAGGGTGATTTGTCAAGTATTTTATACTCTTATCAACATGGGAGTGGACAAATGTGCTGCTTTGTGCAAATGTATGTATATATTTATTATTGGAAATCAATTAACACAGTGAGACACAGTGATCTGTTGGACTCTTCTTGTTTGTTTGTTTTGTTTTGTTCTCCGGAACCTTCTTCACCTCCAGCTTTATCTAATCACAAAGAGGGCAACGCTTGTGTGACACAGAGAAAGAAGTTACCTTTCTGGAGCTCCACTTCTATGAATAAGTGTTGCTCAACAACTAACCCTGAAAATGATGCTCAGCTGGCCCCTTTTTCTCAGTTCACAGAGTTTAAAAGGAGATGAGCAGCGGGCGGGCCTCTCACTCACTAGAAGGTCATGTTACCACCCCCCTCCCCTGGTTGTCACCTCACTGGGTGAAGAGTGTAAGTTCACTGAGCTTGCTGCATCCAGAGGATGTTTTCATCCTGGATATAGTATGCATCTGTGCTAATATTAACTAAAGTTAATAAATGTTTATGGATTAATAAAAAATGCAGTGAAATGTATAACGATTCTGTGATAAGTTAAAGCAAAAGTGTAAACTGTAATTGGTTGTTCATTTATTTGCAATCAATACAACAGGCTCCAGGGGGCTTAGGGAAGTCTAGCAGTGGTGACAGTACAGCTGAAAGTGAAGCTGCCAAAGGTCACTAATCAGAACACTGTAATACAGCGTGGGCCTAATGATCTCCTGTCTGCTTCACAGGAGCTGCTCAGTGGCCACACTACGAGACTGCATTCCTTCTTCTGTGAACCAGCAGAACATAAAAGCATGTTATCTACAAATTAAGTTCAACCTGCTATTTTCAAAATTGAAAGCTCTCTCCAGATGATCAGTGCAGAGGCAGCTTGTAGCCTAGGTCTCCATAGATGAACATCTGCCATGTGGCAGGGAAGTGACAGGAACATAGAGAGGTGAGGTCCCTCCATTCCGGTGGACCACCATGGGACCTTATTTCGGAAAAAAATATGTACGGTAGTCAATGGTAAGAGACAAATATTTTTTTGTTTGATCCCATTTGAATTACGCCATGAATCTGACAGGGATATTATTAATGCATGGTATCCATAGCAGCAAGCAGCAACATGCAAGCAAGGCAGTTTGTATAATCTACCGATGCTATATTATTATATCTTTGATTTGAACACACACACACACACACACACACACACACACACACACCGCAAGTATTGAGTTAGATGTAGAAAACAGACAAGTAGATTCAGCAGGAAAAATTAAACATACTGTACATGAAATATTCAGAAGCAGCCATGAGTTAACCATCTATCACAGAGAAGAGCAAAGCTTTCCCATGTAGAAAAGAGAGAGAGAGATGAAAAACAGGCAAGAAAAAAGAGGACAAACTGAGAGAGAGAGAGAATTGAAAATGAGTTATGAAAGTTTGTGCTGGATGTGTCGGCGAGGTTTGAGACAGAAAGAAATTATTGATCAAGGATTCAAACTTCCTGCGGACCAATTCCTGCTAAAAGCATCGGTAGGTGAGTGTGTGGGCTGTTTGTTCAGGTAGAAGGCAAGAACAAACAGAAGCTGTGAGTCATCGGAATGGGCCGAGAGAAAACTACAAAAAAGTCTCCACATCTCCCGAAATTAGATTAGACGGGGATTCCATTAGAGCTGCAGTGGTAGAAGTGCATATTTTTAGTGGTGTGTGTGTGTGTGTGTGTGTGTGTGTATGAACTTGTTTACTTTTCCTCTGTTCAACCTGTGTGTGTGTGCGTGTGTGTGTGTGTCTGTGTGTGTGTGATACATTGGGTGGATTTGTAGAGCTGTAGTCCAGAATAGTAAAAAGAAGCTTAGAGCTTCGTCATCAGCGTCAACATCCTGAGCAGAGGTGTGTGTGTGTGTGTAGTGTGCATGTGTGTGTGTTCACGTGTGTGTGTATAGTGTGCACGTGGTGTGTGTGTGTGTGTGTGTGTGTTTGGGTGACATCACAGCAGTGGTGACATCACAGCAGTGGTGACATCATCACTGCATCGTGACATCACTAGATGGAACACTGTGATGAATTAAAGGAGTGGTGACATCAGTTGTGACATCTTAAAGGAGCGGTGACATCATAAAGGAGTGACATTCAGGAGAGAGTCCCAGAATCACACAACTGTAGTTGAATCTGAAGACTCGATCAGACGAAACACATCGACTGAGAGAAGCAGTTGTCTCAAGAGGAAGAGGTGAATGCATTGCTTTAGCTTAAACCTCCCAACAGTATATGAAGCAGTTAAAATTAGCCTCAACACTTAAATGCAGCTTACATGTTAGTTAATAATAATTAGGGCTGCAACTAACGATTATTTTCACTCACCAGACTATCTACTGAGAGAAGCAGTGAATTTCTCTCCAAAAACCACGAAGCATCGACAAGAATTGACCGTAAATCAGCATCATGGTATCATCAAGAACTTCCCAGCCAGAAGCAATCATGCCCGAGTTCAACGTCCGTCACGCTGTTTCCAAGCTGCTCAACTCCTTCTTTAAGGGGATGACGGCGGATCAGTGGGGATTTTTGAAATCCGGCAGCCCCGACGACGCCACTATGACCATGATGGGAGAGTTGCTGTTGGACATCACAGCGGCCTTGACAAAAGCTTTCCTGAAATCTCTCGGGAGCACGACCCTGGCGTCTGAGGACGACGTCCAAATCAATCTGGGCGACACCATCTCTCAGGGTTTTGC
>CAKALU010058248.1:0-48004 GCA_916700995.1 Hozukius guyotensis | reverse complement strand
GAGAGAGGGAGGTAGAAAGAGAGAGAGAGAGGGAGGTAGAAAGAGAGGGAGGGAGAGAGCGAGAGAGGGAGGTAGAAAGAGAGGGAGGGAGAGGTAGAAAGAGAGGGAGGTGTAGAGAGAGAGAGAGAGAGAGAGGTAGAGAGAGAGAGAGACAGACAGGGAGGTAGAGTCCCTTTAACACAAAACACAAAAACATGGGAAAATATGGTCCAGATTGAAAAATACTAAAGTTATCCTTAATATAAGTTAAATGTTTAAGTTATTCTTACCGTCGTATTTCCTTTCTGTGTTCAGTTCTCCTCCAGCGTCTCTGATGGCCATCCTGTCAACCTGTGAGGAACTGTGCGATAGCATCCTGGCAGGGGTTCAAGTAGGAGAGTTTGCAGTGGTCCAGCCTCTCAGTGTGGAGTACTCCTGCATCCTGGGGTACTTGCTGGCCTGGAAGCTGCTCCTCACTTTTTTCAAATCGTCACCTTCCCATGTGAGTCCTGATAAGTCCTATACGAGTACAGACAAGCAAACAGATTCATAAATTACATGGCGAAAGTGTGCTTTGAAGTATTGTCACAGACTGCTCTTCTGATTCATTTCTAGCTGCGAGCCCATTATGCCCAGTATCTTAAGAGAAGCTGCTCCCTCAACAAACTCCTACTTGACCTCTTCAAACTGATGCCTGAGAACCCCATCTATCCCGGCCAGGGGGCAGAGACAAAAGAAACCAAAACCTTCTTTACAGAGAGCCGCTCTCTGGCTGTTGACAGTAAGTAGCACACAAATACAACTTCTGTACAAAAGCTGTGAAATGTAAAGACAAATCTCAGATCTCCTGCGTTTCTTGCCCACAGACAGCGAGAGCGTCGAGTGGGAGCTCCCTCACCTGGCTTGCAGTGTGTACTACAGCACAGTGCAGGACCTGCCTGCCATGGTGCGGCTGTGGTGGAACGGCCAGGAGAAGAGAGTGAGCGCAGCCGTGGAGAAGTTCACCATCAAATACGTCAGCCCTGTTCTCTCAGCCCAGGAAATCTCATCTGTCCACTCCAGCACTCAACTGTTTGACAGCATGACTGTAAGTTAGCAAATGCATTGCTCTGTGTGTATCTACAACTTTACTATTTTTATGTTACTTACTGTAAGACTGAAAGACTTCCAATGGCAAAGGCAAACACTGTATACTGTATATTTATCTTATTGCCCCAGGTGAAAGCCCGCTCAGCAGCGCGGGAGGTGATTGCCACCTATTCTGTGGATGACATCTTCATTGAGTTGGTGATTCAGCTACCACAGAGCTACCCTCTAGGCTCCATCACAGTAGAGAGTGGGAGGCGCGTGGGAGTTGCCGTACAGCAGTGGAGGAACTGGATGCTGCAACTGAGCACCTACCTCACACATCAGGTAGAAACACAAACACACAGTGGATATAAATTCAAGAAGCTGCTGGTGTAGCAAGTAATGTCTGTTCTTCAACCTGAAGACCTGTAGCAAGATTATATCCCTACCAGTGAAGATTTCTTGAGCAATACAGGCCAAAGGGGGCTGTGAAGATATTTTCTTTTTAGGGAACAGCAAAGAATAAAAGGATGAAACGCTTCAGAAAAATGTAAATGTGGGTTTGTGTGTTCAGAACGGCAGCATAATGGAGGGCCTGGCTCTGTGGAAGAACAACGTGGATAAGCGTTTCGAGGGAATAGAGGATTGTATGATCTGCTTCTCTGTTATCCACGGGTCCAACTACTCCCTGCCCAAGAAGGGTTGCCGCACCTGCAAAAAGAAATTCCACTCAGCGTGTTTGGTAAGATATGTGTCAAGATCATATTACATCCAGTGGTGGGCTGTCAACATGGTACATGCTACTTTAATAAGAACAATTTACATTGATACAATTTGAGAATATTTTTTTAAATCTTTGATCATAACAAAAAGAACAATAGCACTGGCAACACACTGTAGGCTGTCTGTATATAAGTAATGCGGCACAGTGATGTTTCATGAGCATATTTCCTTTTTACTGGGACCTAATTGAAGGCATAATTCATAAATCTACAGCCCCACTACTGGTTGTATCATACACTTTCAGTCTTATATCTCACAAATACAATTTAATGCAAGACAACATATAGTTTGAAGTGAACGTACTTTGCTTTTTGTCATCTTTTACACTAATATTGTTTCTTATCTTTCTACAGTACAAATGGTTCACATCCAGCAACAAGTCCACCTGTCCGCTGTGCAGAGAAACATTCTTCTAACACACAGTCTGCTGACCAGGATGTAAAGGTTGTCAGATCGGTTGTGATTTCATATAGAAGGTTATTAAGAATTTATAATTAAATCACAGTATGGGTTGAAATTCTTTCTCACAGGCTTTCTCTGACTGAAATGGCTGGCATTATCATGTTTCATGTGCTCAGTGGAAATCCGAACTAAAGTACAGTAAAATCTAGTGATAATTATATTACGGTGACTTTTATGTCCATATTCCGTACTCTAGGTTGTTAAACTGTCAACAGTTTGTTTATACCAGTGCTTTACTGCGCTGTATACGCTCAGCATCAGTAGCTCCCTGCTGATGTTTTTCTGTTAAAAATGAGTTTTTATCTTTTTGCAGACTTCATTTTTTTATCGGTTGAAACGTACAGATGTGTAGAAGAGGCTTATTCACAAAGTTGGGAAAACCAAAGCTGGCCAGGCGCTTTAGTCGTACATAAGCACCTGTTGAAATGAATCATTTTACAAATTTAAAAATAGATAGATAGAAAATATTGCAATGCCCAGGACAGGTTTCACAAATATTTCCTAATATTTAGGAGTGTAAAGAGTTTATGTCTGATTCGTGACATGCCTTATACTATTATGACAGGGTGAGCTCACCTATGAAAATCAGGAAAGGGAACTTCTTAAAGGACCAGTGAGTAGGATTTAGTTTACCTTTGGATCCTCGCGATATTACAAGATCGCGCGAAAATACATCTCGTCAGGCTCCATGTACTGTGTTTGTTTGAGCTACTAGCTGCTATGGCCGTGGTTTAGGTGTGCGTGACGTGACACTGAGAGGCGACTGTTCGTTCTAAACAACAATGGTGGCTCCTGAAGAGGGTAGCGTAGATGCTGCAATAGCATCGGTTATTTTCGAACTGCAGAGTATATCTTCATTGAATCAAGAGCAAAGAACGGCACTGAAGGCTTTTTTCAATGGAAAAGATGTTTTCTCTCTTCTCCCGACTGACTTCGGAAAGAGTTTGATTGACAGATGGTTCATCCAATCACCTGTCAAGTATTTTTTTTGAAAGTGCCTGCCCTTTTCCAAACAGTTTCCAATGACTGCTTCTCAGATGGTTCTGTGTGAACCATAGAAATAGAATTAGGTGTAGAACTTGACATTCCCATTCAAATCAACGTAGCAGGATGGTCAGAGCGGCGGCCATTTTTATATGTATCGTTGCCGTAGCGATTGTTGTAGCGGGCTGACTTCCGTATAAACCGACTTGTGGCAAGTCGCGGACTCACTGAGGTGAGGTTTTGCAGTAACAACTAAACGAGCAGAGGAGTAGTAACGTCTAAGCATAGAGAACCAGAATAAATGAGTACAATTTAACAACTTAATGCTTCATCCACACACTCTTGTCACAGCCAAGGAAAGCACATTGCTTTCGCCAGATGAGTAACAACTTTGTATGGCTTGTTTTCTGTAACAAGCGTGGCGTTGAAGCCTGGTGGAATCAGCAAGCTAGCTAGCAGACAGCTGGCTGGTTAGCTCTTGGGCTGGTTCCGCCAGGCTTTGGTGCCGCACTCATTACAGAAACTGAGCCGAACAGCGGGCTGGTGGCCAGCGGCAGCACCGGGTCTAAACAGTCCCTCCACCTGGGGACAAGCTACCTAACTAACTAGCCAGCCATCTGTCTCCAGAACGCTGTGTCCATTCTCTTCCCGGCAAGCTGCAACCACAACGGCCCCACTCACGTGGGTTCTGTTGTCACCATAACAACAATCGCTATTTACTCTTGTACCACTCCCTATGTAGATGTATAAACGGCTCGTACTAAGTTAACAAAAACAACAAGATTCTTAGTTTCAGGTGATTATACATTAATAGAAACATAATAATGAATATCATATTACATTTCTGTCAATAGATCTCCTCTAAATCCTACACACTGCTCCTTTAAGGGAGTTTTTTTAATTTCAAAATGCCAATGCTTCCCCTGTGCCTGTATACAGCTATAAATGATGCTGGAAAGTAAATAAAATACAACTGGATTGATATTATGAACGGATGCAATTTGTCTTTGATTCAACACTTAGAACAGGGATCAAACAAAACACGCACACAGAAACTGATGCTGATAGAAAAAACAATTTGTCATTTGAATGTGTTGAACCTTCATGCATGCAATGTGATAGACTACAGTGTGTGATGTGTATTACCATTCATAGTCTATAATGACTCATTACATATGTACTAGTTTTTAATGGCTTTGTATAACAACACTAAAGGCTGATCTAGCAGTCTTACAGGATGTTACAGTTACCAGACCGAGAACAGAACAAAGTACAGTGCGCACGTTTTCCTGATGACTGAGTTGTGTAATACAGAACAATGCATATGCAGGGACATATAAATCTGGCACAAAGACGGCTCATGCATATTTTTACTTTGTGCATACAGAGAAAACTACTCTTTGAATCCACAGAGTTTTATACATCTGGCCCCAGGTGTATTGTTATGCTCATGATCCATTAAATCCCTTTGCCAGAGCTAGCCTCTTTTATAAGTTAATGATCATTATCTAGGATATTGCAGTTTCCAGAGCTTAATTCTGTAAGTATAAAGAATTAATGATCACAAAGACACAAGAAATGTATGCACAGCTTAAAGGATAAACCTACTGGGACCAGGGTTATTATAGTAAACTAAAACAGAAAATAAAACGGAAATAAGCAGTGAAAAATATTGTTGGTACACTGAAACTAAATAAAAGCTATATCCTTTAAGAAAAATTAAACTGAAATGATATTGCCTGGGTGAAAAAAAATAATTAAAGGGGATCTATTTTGCTTTTTCCCTTTCCTTTAGTGTTATATAGTTTTTTTGTGCATGTAAAAGGTCTGCAAAGTTACAAGGAGGAGCTCAAACAGAGCGGTGAAAAGAGGTGCTGCAGCCCAGCCGGTATGAGAAAAATAAAGCGTTTTTTAAGCATTAAAATATGTAAACATGATCTAGTAGAAACACAAAATACAAGTATGCACCTGAAATAAGCATAGAAGGTCCTCTTTAAAATATAAATGAACATAAAGTCATTTCAGTTTTAGTTTTTTTAGCTATAATATATCACAACTGAAAAAAGGAGACTGCATGAATTTCTGTCAACTCATGTGACATTGAACCACAGAAACTGAACGGACTTGACGTTCCAGGAGATGGCGCTATGCTTCACATCAGACTAAAGTAGCGCGAAGATTTAACATTATGGCCATTCCTACACAGTTCTCCAACCATGCATTTTGTATGTATGTGTAGGTATATACTTCTGAGACATTGTAGCTGGTCGTAACAAAAACAAACTAAAACTACTGTAAAACTAAATATATATAAAAGAAAGGGCTGTCAAAGTTAACATGATAACGCTAACGCAAATTTGTTTTACCGACAATAATTTCTTTAACGCATTAACGCAATCGATCTTCCAGAGGTTGTAGCGGGCTAGAGTAAAAATACTGGTATAATACGAAACTAGAAAACCTAAAGAATCCATTGGTACCAACCATGTCATACTAGCTTGCCGATAAGGAGGTTAAATTATGCTTCAAACTTACGCTAAATTTTCGCGAGGAAAAACTGGCATGGCCATTTTCTAAGGGGTCCCTTGACCTCTGACCTCAAGATATGTGAATGAAAATGGGTTCTATGGGTACTCACGAATCTCCCCTTTACATACATGCCCATTTTATGATAATCACATGCAGTTTGGGGCAAGTCATAGTCAAGTCAGCACACTGACACACTTACAGCTGTTGTTGCCTGTTGGGTTTGAGTTTGCTATGTTATGATTTGAGCATATTTTTTATGCTAAATGCAGTACCTGTGAGGGTTTCTGAACAATATTTGTCATTGTTTTGTGCTGTTAATTGATTTCCAGTAATAAATATATAAATACATTTCTATAAAGCAAGTATATTTGCCCACTCCCATATTGATAAGAGTATTAAATACTTGTAAAATCTCCCTTTAAGGTACATTTTGAACAGATAAAAATGTGTGGTTAATTTCTGATTAATCGTGATTAAAGGCAGGGTTGACGATGTTATCCAGTATACACTATTTGTTATATTGGTTGAAATGGTCTTTACACCCTGACAGCAATCCATTACTTATGAGCTCTGAAAAAGGACCGGAAAAGAGATGTCATCTGTAGCTGCTGTAACCCTGTAAAAACATCTACCAATCACTGCCTCACGGTCCGCTTGTAAAGAACCAATCAGATAGTAATTAAATATGACAATCATGTGATTAACCGCAATTAAATATTTTAATCGATTGATAGTCCTAATAAAATCTGAAAACCTTTCTGAAAATTAAACCAAAACTAGCAAACACACTCTGAAAACTAAATAAATTCAGGTTGAAAAGTCAAAACTATAATAAAATAAATACTAATTGAAAATTCTAAACTATTATAACGTTGATTGGGACCTGGTTAGAGATTTGATTCCAACTGGGACCAGCTCTCCCTGTCTGCTATAAACGAAGTGGCTATACATAGAGAGGTATATAGGTCAACAAATGTGACATTTATAATATGCTTTCACTTTATCTCACATAACGTTATTCAAAGTCAACTGTAATGAAGCCCAAGTGCCTCCATGAACTGTTATGTTAACCTGAGCCTCCAATTACAGTTCTACAGTATTTTCATATCACCGTTACTGTAAATTAACCTGCGCTAGTTTCCAAGAAAAGACTGTAATTAGCCTCAGCCTGTGACTGCTGGCACCAGTCTGCTACGCTCATTTATCTCGGGTCTACCACCTCCTCGCGTTGAATAATTTATCTGTTTAATGGTGGCTTGCTCTCATCACAGTTGTTCCTATGGAATTAATTATGACAGATTAAGCATGATCAATGAATTAATCCTTATCATTTGGTCTGCCGTCTATGTGTGTGTGCATTTGTAATTCATTATTGCGGTCAAAATATATCAATATATACAGCCGACATCCATCATCATCTGCCCTTGACCTTTTTAATGGCCATTGATCTGTTTGCCAGGCATAAATATTTATACTGAAATCCCCGTCTCTCATGAGTTTTGGCGCACACACACTCGCACAGACAGCCTCAAATCTTATTGCTCATTATCTGCTTGATTAAGCAGTGCTGCAAATGTTATGAACTACAATACAGTCCTGTGTGCAGCCTGTTCTTTTCATAATATGGGTCAATCTCTACCAGAAGATGGCAGCATAAGCACAAGACACGGCTGTGACGAGGAATAAAACTACTATTTGAGGAGACGTGTACATATTAACCTGAAAGAAAAGGGATTATTGTTCCGGACTATCTAGGGAGATTAAATTACCTACAAAGATCACATTTTTAATGTTACATTTTCTGTCTCGTTGCTTTTCAGACAAATCATTTTTCAGTTCATCCAAATAATTAATGGGGAATTTTAAAAGGGAATTAATAAGGGGTCCCACAGGGATTATTAATGTGCCATCTTTAATTACTCAAATGAATTTGATGAATAAATTCAGTCACAATGCTGGAGCCTATCCGATCTGACAGTTGGAGACCCAGGACCATGAGGATATAAATAGGTTTCTGGGGATAGGCGCCAGTCAACATGGAAATCAGTGACTTCAACCATCCTGAAAATAGCTGGAAACAGATCTGGATTTGTTTAATTTGTTTAATAATTTCTAGGGTTGTCAATCGATTAAAAGATTTAATAGTGTTCAATCGCATGATTGTCCATAGTTAATCATTATTAATCCCAAAATAATCACACATTTTTCATCTGTTCGAAATGTACCTTAAAGGGAGATTTGTCAAGTATTTAATACTCTTATCAACATGGGAGTGGGAAAATATGCTGCTTTATGCAAATTAATGTATATATTTATTATTGGAAATCAATTAACAACACAAACAATGACACATATTGTCCAGAAACCCTCACGGGTACTGTATTTAGCATAAAAAATATGCTCAAATCATAACATGGCAAACTCAAGCCCAACAGGCAACAACAGCTGTCAGTGTGCTGACGTGACTTTGACTTGCCCCAAACTGCATGTGATCATCAAAGTGGGCATGTCTGTAAAGGGGAGACTCGTGGGTACCCACAGAACCCATTTTCATTCACATATCTTGAGGTCTCGGGTCAAGGGACCCCTTTTGAAAATGGCCATGCTAGTTTTTCCTCGCCAAAATTTAGCGCAAGTTTGGAGTGTTATTTAGCCTCCTTCGTGACAAGCTAGTATGACATGGTTGGTACCAATGAATTCCTTAGGTTTTGTACTGCAGTTTCATATGAGAAATTGCAAGTTGCGTTAATGCGTTAATGAAATTAGTGGCGTTATCGCTTTAACTTTGACAGCCCTAATTATTTCTGATAAATAATTATCAGAGACAACGAGCACAGATCAGATTCTACTCCTGTCTCCTTCCTCAATGCTGAAAGTGCTTGAGATCAGAATCAGAATCAGTTTTAAGTACATACATACATACAAGGAATTTGACTCTGTTTTTTTATGCATCTCTCTAAATGTACTTACACAGAAATAGAAATAACTGCTAGGAACAAGGACAACAAATCTGGACAGATAAATGTGAGGAATAGAATGGACTGTTATATACACAAGTAATGAATATATATATATAAATAAATAAAAGAATCAATGACCAACAATAAAAGAAGAAAAAAAAAATATATAAACGTCTATATACAAGTCAAGTATTCTTTAAGTGTAAACAATACAAATAGTGCAAAGAAATATAAATACTGAATGGATATACATGGACTGGATGAGTATGTACATGCATACATGTCTATGCATACTGTATGTACAGCGTGCCATCCATCCATTAGCTATTCTCCTACACTGACCCACTTGCAAGAAAGTGCTGTACGAGTACAAGCTAATTAGCCAACCTGTCTACAACCAGTCAGCTCACCAGCTTTACTGGCCTTCGAATCTGATTGGTAGAGGCTTGCTTACTTCATAATTAGCCGGGCCTAGTTAGCTCTCGTTTAGCTCTCCTTGACCCATTTGTGAGCCTATTAGCATTCCAAGCCGTCTGTAGGAGGCTGGTCCCATCCCAGTCATGCCACTCCTCAACACTGCAGGCAACTGCTCAGCTCTGGAAACGGCTTTGAATTAGTCTGCGTATGTGCACATGCATATACCTATCAGTATGACTCTGCTGATATTATTTCTATTGAAATGAATCCCACACAGTCGTTTTATTTGCCTCTGTATAGCCAGTCTCTCTCACCTCCTGCACCTCTCTCTCTCTCTCTCTCTCTGAGCCTCTCTCCCATGTTCCCCATCATATAGCACACTATGAAATTACACACAGCATACAATCGATATCTGAATTTGTTGAATGTAATCCTGGGAATTTATCGGGTCCATTTGTCCGAAACCGAAGCGGGGAACTTTACAATTCTATCGGGGCTATTCTCTCAACTGCACTCAAAAGCAAAATGATCAATTTCATTAACATTTGCCGTTTTCATATAATGAAGGTAATAAACAATGATTATTGACCTCAATCTATTGTTTCCTAGACATGCATTTGTATTAGTCATTAAGAGCTGGAAAAGGCCGCCTGGTCTGCCACAGTTTAAATCTACTGTTATTACTCTGTCATCACGTACAGGCCTTTTATGGTTTTCTATTACCGCTGCCATGTTATAGCAGCAATGGAGAACACCGAAGACCAGGTGGCTGAGTGTGCTGTTTTCAAAAGACTCTGGCTGCGATTCAGAACCACAATGAGTAGATTTAAAGAGATAAATCTGTGTTTTAAGACTACAGCATTGAAAAAGAGCAAGTCAGTAAAGAATAGGACATGCATGCAATTAGGGCTTCAACAATTATTTCCATTGTGGATTAAACTGTTGATTATTTTCTTGATTAATCAATTAGTTGTTTGGTCTATAAAATGTCCGAAAAATCAGTGTTTCCCAAAGCCCAAGATGACGTCGTCAAATGTCTTGTTTTGTCTCCAACTCAAAGATATTCAGTTTACTGTCATAGAGGAGGAAAGAAACCAGAAGATATTCACATTTAAGAAGCTTGAATCAGAGGATTTTGACCTTTTTTCTTAATAAATTACTCAAACCGATTAATCGATTATCAAAATAGTTGGCGATTAATTAACTAATCGATTAATTGCTGCAGTAAACGGTAAAAAGAATTGTAACTCCTTGTCTAATTTTAACTAAAAATTGTGTCAGTAGGCATGTGTGCAGATTCTATTTATTAGAATAACAGTATAGAGGCTAAATCCACGCAATATCTTCGAATCAAAGTTTTAAAAAGTGCATTTTAAGCCCAATTGAACTCTCCAATGATGAAACTTATCAGCCGAGGGGGCAATGCATGGCAAAGGACTATTTAAGTATTCTGAAGCACTGCCTAAGTTCACAGTCGAGCACCAGCAGCACAAGTCTGCCTACAAATAGCACTGGCGGTGTACTTTTTGTCCTACCAGAAAACCCTCTGCATGTAGCTGCAGTCAACCGACCCCAAAGTGGGGCCCTAGTCTACATGGAAATAACAGCACATGAGAAGTGTAAAAGCAATCCGAGCATGACCAAATCCTTTTAGATGCAACTAGGACAAACAGTGGTACTTCCTGAATATTTTAGGTTGTGTGTGTGTGTTAACTCCTACACATGAGCTAAATAGAGGCAGGGGATAGAGACGGTAAGGCATCACACTTTATGACCCACACAGTGCGAGAGTTCACATACAGACCTCAATCACACCCCATTCCCTAAATTTAGAGAAACCCACAGGCATGCCCATATATTGCACAAATGCTCTATATATTGTGACAGAGGCTAAGAAAATGGACTTCTAGTCCCTGTGGCAAAATTTGATTTACTGTTCTATTTAAATGGCCACACTGTTTGGGAGAGGTTGGTGTTTCCATAGCTAAGCCTAAGGGTGTTTAGATACATCACGCCGTAAAATAACGATTTAACATACAACACAGCAGGCACACTGAGTAGAGGAAAGCACTGCAATTAGCTCAGCAAAAACATACTCTGCATTTAAATCCAACATTTTGGTCCTGTTTTGATCATATTTTCCATCTTGAACACTTTTCACGTTCCCTTTTTACAGACAGATATTTCAGCAGTTGTTATTGTTGTTGTCCATAAGTGAGCAAACTGCAAACTTCTTACAGCTATATCTGTAGCCAGGCTAACAGTGTGGCTCAAGGCATAGCAATGTCGGTCGGTTGCTCAGTGTACCACTTTGGTCCAGACTGAATGCAGTGTTGCCAGATCAGATTGACCTACCCAACTCAATGAAAACCAGCCCAAATCATAACTTTGCCAGAAACCGGTGTAAAACCATAAAACCATTGCATGTAATGTATAAAGTTTCATATCGGCATCACACAAAGATAAAATGTTAGATAAATAGGCTATCGCAACCCACAAAGAGTGCAGACAGACAACCAAATACACAAATTCCCACGTCAATGTCAACGATGATGATATCAAGGTAATAGTAGGTCCTCCATTATACCTAAGGACGATTGAATACAACTTAAGTCAATCAAATACTTCTGAAATTAAAAGAGTCATATGACACAATAAAGTTTACTGAATTTTGTATGTTTTTGATCATAAAATAACAGCTTGTTTGGTGATATTGTTTTCAAAAAGTAGCCCAATTGGGCAGAAACCAGCCCAATCTGGCAACATTGACTGAATGCTAATTATCAAATATCAGCATGCTTACATGCTAAGCTAAGATGGTGGACATAGTAACCATTATCTGCTAAACATCAGCTTTTTAACATTGTCATTGTGAGCATGTTAGCATGCTGACAGTAAGGCTTAGCTCATAGCCAGTGTTTTATTATTTTATTATTTATTATTTATTAATTTAAACCCCATCCAATTCAATAAAAAAACAGCCCAACTCATAACGTTGCAAGAAACTGTAAAACTATAACATGTGCAATAGAAAACACAAACCGGTAAGCATACAAAGCTTCATATCTGCATCAAATAACCAAAGATAAAATAGCCTAGGCTAGCACAACCCACAAAGAGTGCAGTCAGACAACCAAATACACCAATGCCCATGTCAATGATGATGATGTCCAGGTCAATAGATCCTCCCTCATTTCTAAGAATGACTGAATACAACTTGTCAATCAAATATTTCTCAAATTAAATGAGTCAATAATTTGAGTGAGTGGACGCAATGAAGTTAACTGACCAGCCCAATCTGGCAACACTGCTCATAGCACTGCAGCCTCACAGAGTCGCTTGCATGGCTGTAAACTACAGGTGGAGGAAGTATTCAGATTAGGGATGCTCATTTTGAAAAAACTTCTTAACCGATAACCGACCCTCGTTAACCGATTATTAACCGTTAACCGACAAGATTTGTGCCTCGCGCCAGCTGCAGTGTATGAGCACAACAGACAACTGAAAACCCAGTTCACCCGTCCGGGTTAATGTTGGTTCACGGTTTAACGGTTATTTATGAACATCCCTAATTCAGATTGTTTACTCAAGTAAAAGTAGCAATACTACAGTGTAGACAAGTAGAAGTCCTCCTTACTTATGTAAAAGTACAAAAGTAATACTTTAAGTATCAAAAGTACTCATTATGCAAAATGGCCTAAATCAGATTCATGTAGGATATAGCCTATATTAGTGAATAATAATTACTGATGCATTCATGTATAAATCCCTTAAATGTTGCAGCTGGTAAAGGTGGGGCTTTATATACTGCTGGGTACCTTAATTTATAATAATATAATTTATTGGTTGATTTATATTTTGTATTGATAATCTAAATCGGCAAAGTAACTTGTAACTAACGCTGCTATAAAAAATACATTATTTGCCTCAAATGGTAAATGGACTTGCTTTTATATAGCGCTTTTCTAGTCTTCCGACCACTCAAAGCCCTTTACACTACATGTCAGCATTCACCCATTCACACACACATTAATACACTGATGACAGAGGCTGCTAAGGTGCCAACTTTGCTCATCAGGATCTAATCTAAATACTCATTCACACACCGATGGCTATGCTTTCGGGAGCAATTTGGGGTTAAGTGTATTGCTTAAGGACACATCAACATGTGACCTGGAGCAGCTGGGGATAGAACCACCAACATACAGATTGGTGGACAACCTGCTACTGTAGTGGAGTAGAAGTATAAAGTAGCATAAAATGGAAATATTCAGGTAAAGTAGGCTACAAGTAGGCCTACCTCAAAATTAGTAATGTACTGCTGTAGATTTTTATGTGAACATATTTTTTGCAGAGTATCGCTCGAAGGAAAAAGACGAGGCTCAAACAAAACTTATCATTTTCTCACCTTGACATCAAGGTTGCCCTGATATCATTCAGAGATAGAGACACCTTTTTTAGTTATTGGACTACCTGTCCCGCTCTGCTTCAGCTGTATATTTACTGTGGTGAGTATATCAAACTCTGATACAGGCTGCTTCTGCTTGTCCGCATCAATCATCAGAATGGCTCATCTGATAAAACAAGTATACAGCGCGATAAGGCCCGGTGCAGTGCCACAAAATCAGTGAGAAAGCATCAGATCCTTGAAGTTTTTACACAATTAGGTAAATCCTAATTGCCAATTACTTTGATTTGTAATCCTAAAGGTATTTAATGAGCTCATTTAATGGTGCCATGGAGCATGATAGAGTATGGTAATTGGTTTTTATAAGAAGTGTAAAAATCAAGGTGTGCTTGTGAGGTGGGTGGTGCCACTTCTGCGCCGAGCCATTATGAGGCATTACGAGAAAGTTTTTCTACAAAAGAAGTTTAAGAAAAAATTTCGAAACCTGAAGCTGTAGTCTTTCGGATAAAAATAGACACGTATGGAGGTTTGAAGTGAGATGTTTTTGGCGCTGGCAGCTCTCCTCTTAATGATCATCCCCTGATGATGATGTGTTTATGTACATCCATCTTCAAGGGTAAAACTAAAAGGTAAAAAAAAAAAAAGGCGGTTCAGCTGCCCTTGCAGCTTTTTACAGCTGTAAAAACTGGACGTCTCACTCTCCGGTTCTAACAAGGTCGGAGCTGTCAGGAAAAGAGTGAGGCCGGGGAGCTAATATACTCAGGCCAGGAGAAAGAGTCATCCCTCATACACACAGCAGACGGAGGAGAGAGAGGAGGGGAGGAACAGTGTGAGGCCGAGAAAAGAATGGAGATGAGTGAGCAGAAGGGGGAGAAGGGGAGATTAGGACAAGTCAGACGGGGAAGACGGAGAGAGGAGACAACGAGATAATGGAGAACTGGAGCAGGGAGTGGGGGATGAAGAGCGGAGAGGAAAAGAGAGAAGCTAGCTGGCTGCCCTACCCTAAAGCGGTGTTGATATGACAGTTGTCTGAGGCCAAATCTGAGGCCAACTCATTCCACTGATAAATGCCTCTGGCTTTACCAACCTTCACACTGAGGGATGCATGCACAACTACTTTCTCTCTCCTTTTCTCTGTCTGAGACTCTTTCGTAACACTTCCGCTTTAGATAAGTTATATCAGAGCTATCATTATAAATCCCCCACAAAAGGAGACCATTATTGGTTGATCCGAAACATAATTCATTCCCCATGCCGTGCTCCTACACGGCCTTTATCTTTGTGACATTACTCAGCCACGCTGGCACCAGTCAGCAGCACTCATGTACACTCATATGCCCTGCTTATCATTTTTTTGTGTCTGATTGGATGTATTCAGCTAATGGCCAATAAATAAAACTAATTAAGCTTATGATAATGGAATGATAATTCAACATCAATTACTCACTCACTGCACACAACTAGGACACTTTTGTATTTCACCGAGTCAGGAGCAGAGGGAGGGGAGGAGAGAGATACCTGAAACCAATGCTGCCAGTGGGCTAATACTCACATTATGTCTACATTATCTCACTGTGCAATGGAGCCATATCAAGGCTAGCAAAAATAACAAGGTAATCAATTAAGTTAACCATGCAATTAAGTTAATTAATTGCTTGTATGCCCAGGAGTTTCCTGGGGCTTGTGCCGTGGACCGCATTACTACACTGGCCAGTGATTAGATTACAGAGTTAGTAATGCCATTTGAGGCTCAAGTGTAGGAGCTGCAAAGTGGAGTCCCACTGGTTGCTGTAAGCCTCTATCTCGAAATTAACAGCATAATGCATCCGACTGCATCAGCAACATAAATAGGGAAGTTTGTAGGGACACAAGTTCTAAAGGATTGAGATACTTTCTTAAAGCCAATGTACTTAAATCTCTTTGGATAGAAACTTCATAAAATGAAAGATTATATCGCTCAGCGCTTTTGTCCGCTTAGGAGGAGCACAATTGCTTTGGCTTTTAACAGAGGAACACATTAGATACATTGCTTACTGTGCACAGATAAACAGACGATGGAAACAACACAGCAGGCTCTCCAAATCCTACAGACCCCAAAAAGAGACGCCAGTGTTGAGACGTAGTTTACTTCAGATACCATTCTCTTTTGTGAGTTTCTGTATGAGCCGTTAGCCAGACTTAAAAGGCAATGGTCACACTGGGGATCTGCTTTATGTATATCGCCAGCATACTGACACTCACGGGTAAGGAAACATTTTCAAATAGTCAAAAATCTGTACTCAAATCAGCGCCATGCAATAACAACAAAGGAAGAAAACGGTTTCCCATCAGATACGGCGTCCAATTACATATTGTTGCTGCCTGATCATGTGAATTGTCATGGTTACCTATTGTCAGCCAAACATTCAAGCTGCCTAACTGCAACCAAATTGTTTTTTGGTATTGTGACATATTCCATTTATATTTTATGTTTTTAACAAGGATTGGATAGACAAGTGTTGAACCAAACAGTCTGATGCCACATATCATAACGTTTGTGGCACAACTTAATTTTAGCAGTTTGTATGTGGACAAAATAGCAAATTCTGACGGTAGAGCACATAATTTGTGCTGACATCACATATTCAACATTTTACATGTATTTTTATGGTTTGCACTTGTTTCTGTTTGTGTGTTTGCACTTTTGTTAAATCATGTTGACACTAGCCAGTTTGGTAAGCATTCATCTCAATTAGGGATGCTCATTTTGAAAAATGTTCTTAACCGATAACCGACCCTCGTTAACTGATTATTAACCGTTAACCGACAAGATTTGTGTCTCGCATGCAGCGGTGTACCAGCTGCAGGAGCACAACAGATATTCGTTGACAGGAGTCCCCAGTTCAACCGTCTTGGAGCGTTAACTTAGCAGCTAAGATGCTGCGTGTAGTAACAGTAGTAACAAATTATTAACATTTCTTTTAACCGTTTTAACCGATAGCGTTAATCGGTTAAAATGCTTAATGTCAGTTAATGGTTAAACGGTTAATTATGGACATCCCTAATCTCAATGATATTGTTGAATATGCGAATCAGAACTTTATTGGTGTTTCATGATTACTGAAACCTGAGTAAACAATCACCCCGAGTATTCATCTGTTTGTCAATTCATCTCACTGCCATTTTAATTTATTACAAACTGAGTTAAGGTGTGGAAATGCTGTACTCAAACTGCAGTAGGCAAAATGTTTCTGGCATCATTGGGCAAAAATTCCATCATAACCTTCCAGCATATTGTAATTCAAGTGTTCTGAGAGAAAACGAGACTTCTGCACCTCCTCATGGCTCTGTTTTCAGACTTTAAAAAAATCTAGCCCGTGACGGGAGACTTTGGGCAATCACAGGTCATTTCAGAGAGGGCTTTCCTATTGAGCATTCCTATTGGCTGTGCTCCAGTTGGTGGCCGGTGCTTGGTATTTCCTCAACGTATCTCAACATGGCTGCCGGGTTCTCATTTTACAGTTAAACAGTACACTACAAGATGTTTCTGAAAACATCGGAGGCAAGAAATAGGCATTGCAGTAACAGAATACTGATTAATATTTGATCAGCGCTGCCTAGTTCGTTCGTTTGATCGGAGTTTGCAATTGATCGACAGCTGCTCAGAGATGGCAAGGCTCCAACTCGGCTCTGATTGCTTGTTTTCCTCCGGTCTGTGAAATCTTGCAGAGGCCATTAGGAGCACTGGAGGACACAGAGGCAAATTATTTTTTTCAGATTACCTGTCTCATGCACTACTGTCAGGATATAGTCACGTATTATATAAATAACTTTTTTTTAAATCATATTTGCTCCAATTATACCTACTGCTGCTTTAAAGAAACAAAGAAGACAAGATAAAATGGCTCCCAGCACACTTTCTGAACCCTAAAACACTGATGATGCATGAAATACGCAAAACAAAAATAACTTGTTCTCTTAGTATCTTTATGTTTGGCTTCACTTGCTCAAGAGAACAGAAAATTGCGCACTTTACAAAACATCTTTTTGTTTTGCACATATTTTCCCTTTCAGCACATAAAGTGTTTTAACTTCAGAAGTACAAAACGAACACACACACACACACTAAATTGATTTGTAGTCATTCAGATTTGTCCTGCTCTGTTTGTCTGCCAGACATCTTGCGCTGCTTCTCCATGCATTATTGAAGATAAGAGACCCTGTCATTACTGTAATGTGCTGTGTTTGAGCACCGTGCTACTACACCAGACGTCTTGGTCGGATTTTACCAGAACAGAAATGTGTCCCCGTCCCTCTGTCCCATTTTCACTTGTATTATAATGAACATGCTGACAGTCGAATTAGCACGGTGTCACTGCAGTAGCATGCTTCAGCGACACGGCTGCACAGCTGTCCCGCTGTGATAGCACACCGCACTCTGTTAAAGGATCATAGTACAGCCAATGAAACGTGTAGGATGGTGTGTAGTGGAGTAAGCTGAACGTACCTTTATTTGGATTCCACTATTGTTCCTTTCTAGTGATTTTATTCAATTTTTAGGATTTTTTGAGAGCCTCTTTTCAAAATAAGAGCGTGACGTTGCCTAATTTCAGCCACTTAAAAAGAAATAGGATTAGGAACACACGATTTGACTAGTACAGAAAATGTACAATCTACAATCTACAGTGACTACAACTACAGTTAAAGAGATTTAAAGGGTTGTTTCGATGTAAGCAGGGCCGGCTCTAGCCCTTTTGGTGCCCTAGGCAAAATTTGGATTTGGAGCCCCTGCCGCCGCCAGAGGCCAACATCATACCTCTATATTCAACTTTCTTTTCCTACCCCTCTTTTCTCTGTTTTTTTCCTTGCTCACCTGAAGGCTTGGACCTTTTCAATGTGAAGAAATAAAATGTGAAAATACTAGATATCTGGGCCTCTTGACATCTGTCCGTCTAGCGATCTTACATCCCGACCCGGCTGTTGTGATGCGCACACGCCCCCCCACCTCGGGCCCCCAGTGCGCACAGCCACGTTATGACGTGTGAAAAAGAGGGTTACAGGGGTGAAAAGTATATCTTTTCTCTTTCTTTATTTATTTGTATATTTGTTCCCTCAATGCAGAAAATGAGAAAGGGCACCCACCGGCATTTTTTTTTGTTTTAAGACCGCCTACATGGCCTATACCTTAAGCCGGCCCTGGATGTAACGTACCATGGTTGGTGGTTTTCTTACAATCAATAACGAATGTAAGTTATTTGAACTGTTTAGTCCTTTTCTGGATATCCACACACACACGCACGCACGCACGCACGCACGCACGCACGCACGCACGCACGCACGCACAGAGACACACACCATGCTTGATTCCTTGTACTGCAGGTGAGGGAAGTGGAAAAAAATGCTCATTTTAAATGAGTCCCCCTGAGTAAGCTGGGGAGGTTCACCCATCACTCTAACACGCACGCACACACACACACACACACACACACACTGGAGAGACCATACTCTTTAATAGGCTCCCCTGGGTTATGATGTTATTGTTGATTTCCATGCCGAAGACACAAAGACGTACATAATCAAATTCACATGTAAGCACACGCAGACACTCTGCACACATGAATGAATGCATGAACCACAATCAGGTACTCCTCCTCGCTCTGCCTTTGTCTCTGTCTTTCACACATGCAAACACAAACACGCACATACTGTGCAGTATCTAGACTTCCAACAGCATCTTGTCAAATTATTTCCATAAACCTGAATATGAGCCTGTGATACTGTGAATGTGAATTTTATTGCACTAAGTAAGAGTCTATTCAGAGAGAGCTCATAGGACGAGTATTTAAACTGCGACTGTATAAATCTTTGCTTTCTGTTTTGTCAGAGTTAAATCAGTTAATAGAGCGGTTTAATGCAAACGGTCCTAAATTGTCTCCTTTTTAGGCCCTTTATCTTGTCCAGTCAGCACGCACTTAGTGAGGCAATAAAAAGCAAGTTTGTTGTTAGTGTCTCATCCTCCCCATCTGATTTATTACGGGAGATATTTTTATGGAGGAAAACTGCATCTTTGTTGGTAAAAGTTAAATAAGGACACCCTTACAGCACTGTTTCATGAGTTTAGAATGATACAATTATTTTGTTGATTACATACTAAAGCTTTAACATATTTTTGGTGATATTGTACATATTGTGCTGCTACAGCATATACGCTACTTTTTGTCTGCAATGTCATTTTAGCCAAATGCCACTGTGACCTTGTGTGAGACGTAATGTCAATCACATTAAGTCCCAAAGAATGACTGACACCATTTCTGACATGAACTCTAGCACAGTGTGCACCGCACAAGCCTTGCCTGCATATGTATTTCATATTAAGTCAGTAAGATTGACTTTGAGCTTTTCTGACACCAAGCCTGCTGCAAAATATCTGAAAAATAGACCAACGGGAAACTAAAATATTACTTGTTCATAAGTCCATGAGATCATAGTCCAGGTTCATGTTATAATAAAGTAACTGCATGAAGGGCAGACTGCAGCTGAATCAATGCACAATTGAACTGGATCAAATGTTCATTTGGAACATTCTGCTTCAGACATCCCATTGATCAATAACTGGTCTATTACAGAAAGTACCGCTTTAAAGGAAGTGTGTTTTGTTTAGCTGATGTTGTAAAAACAGTAGAAACTAGAATGGGCCTTGGAGAGCGCAGACCTCCGCCAAGCTGCCCGAGTACGATGGCCCCCCTTCTCCATGCAGCTTGCGCCATCATCCATGTGTATTTTTGTTTATGTTGAGATCAGCTGTACGCAGGGGAGCAGCGTAAAACACTTCATTCAAACTGGACAGAACCAAAGTAATACTCACCTAAACCGTCGTCGTTACTCTTTCCAACAATCACCAAGTGTGCTTTGGTCGACCTCAACTGTAATTTTATCGAGTTTAATGTGAAAAAAACGCAGATTCTACAAGGGTCCCCCCCCCTCCCTCCACCCCTCGCTCTCTCTCTGTCCCTCTCTCTGCAGGCGGAAGGAAAGAGGCAGGGTGACGCATCATGAACGCGTCATCAGTTACACTGCGCATGTCTTAAAGCCTGTGGTGTTAATGCACAGGCTGAGCGGAATTATTAAAAAGAAATTCCTGAAGCCGGATCATGATCCGGATCGCCACCAAAATCTAATGGATTGTTCATTGTGCCACACCTCCAAAAAATTTCATTCAAATCCATGGCGGACTTTTGGAGTAATCCTCCAAACGGACAAACCAACAAACAAACCAACAAACCAACACCGGTGAAAACATAACCTCCTTCCTAGGCCTTCGGCCTTGGCGGAGGTAATAAACTAGAAGTGGTTTATTTTGAAGAACTGCACTTGGATTTCCTTTATCTGTGCTTTTCCTCAAAGGTCCCTCGTGGCCAGGTCAATGCCCAGAGAGATGATGTGGGTTAGTTAAGTTTTAGTGCAAATTGGTTTTACTTTTATCTTTGAGTTTACAAAACTCAAATACTATACTTGACCCAATTGGTCGCTATTCTCGACCCAGTCTGTCACTATACTCGACCTGCTTGCTCGCTACACTCGACCCGCTCCCTCGCTACGCTCGACCCAGTCGCTCGCTCGCTATGCTCGACCCAGTCGCTCGCTCGCTACTCTCGACCCAGTTGGTCGCTATACTCGACCCAGTCGGTCGCTATACTCGACCCAGTCTGTCGCTACGGTCGACCCAGTCGCTCGCTCCCTACGCTCGACCCTGTCACTCACTATGCTCAACCCAGTCGCTTGCTCGCTCACTCCAGTCGCTTGCTTGCCCCTCAGTCTTTGTTTGTGTCTCTCTCCAAGGTGCTGAAACAGTCAAACCCAGTTTCTCTCTTTGTCTTTATGTCAATATAAAATTGGTGCAACATAATTTGCCCACTGACATTATTCTGTGTAGATTGTACTCAAAATGTTTAACATACACAGAGCCCACATGCTCTCTATGTACAGACCTAACGATGAAATAATCTCTGTATTGGCTGTGATCTTGCACCAGACCTCAAGCTTTACTCAAACAATTATCTTCAGGTGTTTTTATAGGCACGAGGAGGTCACAATTTCCTTCACCTCATTATTGTACAATATTTTTGACCCCCCTCAGTGACCTTCCCTTGACCCGCTCTAATTTGCATGTCCCTCAGACAGATGGATAGATGAGGTAATCATTTCTCTCTTCAACTTCTTTTATAGGCATCGGGAGAGCTATAAAACACATCCGAAGACTTGCCTGCAGTCTTGTCATTAGTATTCATCTAGCTGAAAGAAGTTTGGACTGCACAATTAAATTACTTCTCAGACATTTCTTCTTCTTCTTTTTTTTTTTTTTTAAAAGAGAGTGCCCCAGAGGCAAGGGTGAGCAACACCTGCTCTGCAGCATGATCCACTGGGGGTAGCCATGAACAGGTGAGCTCCTCCAACAGCACTTCAACATCTTTTCACATAAAACAAATCTTAACATCAATATGTTCAAGACCACGGAACTGAATTATTACAGAAACAAGCCATTTTCAACTAGATGTTGTAAGAGTGTAGAAAATTGAGATAGAAAATTCACACAATTAGTATTAGCTTTTTGCACCAATACATCATAAACACATTATTTTGATCTCTTAATTAATACAATTACTCACATGAGACCATGCTCAAGATGCTTGTCAATGTTCTAATCGTATTGGTATTATTATTACCAGTGTTTCTTAATATCAAGTTGACATTTGCCATAAACTTAGTCAAAACATATTTGAAGTGATTTCACAGTCTTTTGTTCTACCATCTGCCACTGTGGAAACTCTGCTTCCCTTTTTCCTTAAGATAATTCCCCTTGGTGTCACTCCCTAAAGAAGGCTGTGGCTATCAAATTTGAGTCAGATTTGGTTGTATAATGCTTTCTGGAGTTTAAAGTGTAATTGAATGTCAGTGTTTTCCAGATGGGGTGCTAGTAACTCACAGAGAAAAGAGACCTTTGACATCCTCACATTTTGTATTCAGTTGCTTTACATCATCTAGAGTTGATTCCACCAAATGTGTAGTATGGAGGCGACCTAAATGACCTCAAGATATGTGAAAGAAAATGGGTTCTATGTGTACCCACAAGTCTCCCCTTTACAGACATGCCCACTTTATGATAATCACATGCAGTTTGGGGCAAGTCATAGTCAAGTCAGCACACTGACATACTGACAGCTGTTGCCATGTTATGATTTGAGCATATTTTTTATGCTAAACGCAGTACCTGTGAGAGTTTCTGGACAATCTTTGTCACATTGTTTTGTGTTGTTAATTGATTTCCAATAATAAATATATACATACATTTACATAAAGCAAGCATATTTGTCCACTCCCATGTTGATAAGAGTATTAAATACTTGACAAATCTCCCTTTAAGGTACATTTTGAACAGATAAAAAATGTGTGATTAATTTGCAATTCATCCCGATTAAAGATTTTCATCAATTGACAGCCGTACTTCAAAATGACATATTTGTTGTGAAGAAAGGTATATGATGTTTCTATTGGTGTCGGTTTACCAGAACCTGATGGGTAGAACCGACAGAAGGAAAGTAGCCAATGTGTTGATTAGCTAATTACTAGATTGCGCAGAAAAACAAGCTCACTTTGATACATCTCGATCATTTGTTGATACAATGCCAGCTTTCCAGAAGAAGCGGTGCCAAACTCTATATGCTAATTTAACCATATGGCGGTTCAAAACTCCTGCATCACACTCACACAGATAAACGAGCAAGAAGTTGTACAGAAGATAGGGCATGTTGCAGGTCTTTATATGCAGTTTTGTACTTTCCTACTTGAACTGAAATATGTCTGATGCGTTGCCCTTGTGATCTGTATTGATTTTAAGTAATGCTCCATGCTTTTTTGATTTACATATCTGGTTGCACTGACACATTTGCATGTTGATACCTCCCCTGCACTTGTGCATTATGGGTGCTGATGTGTGGGTGACACAAAAATCATGATGCCTGCTACTTTGACATCCTATTTGCACTTTATGAACTTTACTTTAGAAAGTGGATATACCTTGATGTCAGTGTCACTGCAGCGGCTGTAAATGCATGTTTTTGTACTTCACCTCACGTTCCCTCCGTATGGACGTGAAAGTATAATTTACTAACATAAATATCATTTTTACAATAGTCTGTGTGAGCTAATCAGAGCAAAGCTGAACAGCGCAACTGATAAGCACATACTGTGCACACACACATACTCAAATGCCCAGACAAAGGTGCAAAGGCACACTCACACATACACTCACACACACACACTTTGGCAGCTGATGTAAACTGGGCCAGGCAGGGCCTTGGAGGGAGAACGAAGCAGGACAGAAAGTACAGCAGCCAAATGGGGAGGTGGAGGGGCCAGAGGGCTGGTGTGACTGGGGAAAAGGGAAGAAATAGGAATAAGGTGAAGAGTTATGGGAAAGAGAGACATGAGAGCAATTCAGGACAAAGTTTATGTAGCCCCTTTAGCTTAAAACACATTGACTTTAAAAGTTTCTTTCTCATAGCACTCTTTTCAAAATGAATGCATTTATATTCTCCCATAAAATGCTTAGACATACTCTCATTGTCAATGACAATTCTGTTTAAAAGTGAATGTGATTCTCATGTAATCAAACATTTCATGAGGGTCTAATCCCTGTTAAGACTAAAATGTACTAAAAATGTAGTACTAAAATGTATTCTCAAAATTAAGAACAGGTCAAGACATTATATTTCCTGTTCCCATTTCCAAACTCAGTCTCTACTATTCAAACGTTTTGCACCTCTATCCCCCAACTATTTGGATACTTTTTATTTTTATTTTACCTCTAAATCTTACATTACTTTGTCCTCTCACATGGCTCTGAGTTTTGAATTGCTAAATCAAAGTCATGACTAGGCTTATGGCTATAAAGGGCACAAATGTCCTCACGCCTTACAATGCCGGAGCATGTCTGTCCTCTTACAGCGTTTACAGTTTGGCTTCTAAACCAGAAGTGTATTACAGAAGTCAAACAAAAGATGTTTGCTCGCAGTCTAGCACTGGGTCCTTTTTGGCCCATCTTAATGGCACATCTTTAATAAATATTTATAGGGGGCACGGGGGGATATTAAAAAACATGACATGCTAAGATGGCTTTATTCCCATGGAGATAGAGATCTGTGTAGTGTTAGAAAAAGGGAAAGAGGTGAGAGAATGGAGGCAAGGCAGTCATTTGTTTGGTGATGGCAGGCCAACAGATGACTTTAGCAAGGACATGTTTGATAGATGTCCGTTACACAGTCTATGTAAGCAATGATGCAACGACCTTAAGGGCTGTTTCTTATAGAAGAGCATTGTTGAAGAACATATACAAGGCTGTTTACTTGTAATAAAGACTTCTATATATGTATTTATTAGGGCTGTCAATCGATTAATATATTTAATCACGGTTAATCACAAATGAATCACATTTTTTATCCGTTTAAAATGTTCCTTAAAAATAAATTGGTCAAGTATTTAATAGTCTTATCACCATGGGAGTGGGTGGGGCGCCGCTAAAGCTCACCTGGTAGAGTGGGCATCCCATGTACCAGGGCTGAGTCCTCACTGCAGCGGCCCAGGGCTTGAATCCGACCTTTGACCCTTTGCTGCATGTCAACCCCTCTCGCTCTCTCTCCCTCTTTCATAACTGTATCACCCTCACTATCAATAAAGACATTGAAAAAGCTAAAAAAGAAAAAGAAAAAAAATGTATGCATATATTTATTATCGGAAATCAATTAACATCACAAAACAATGACAAATATTGTCCAGAAACCCTCACAGGTACTGCATTTAACATAAAAATATGCTCAAATCATAACATGGCAAACTCAAGCCCAACAGGCAACAACAGCTGTTAGTGTGTCAGTGTGCTGACTTGACTATGACTTGCCCCAAACTGCATGTGATTATCATAAAGTGGGCATGTCTGTAAAGGGGAGACTCGTTGGTACCCATACAACCCATTTTCATTCACATATCTTGAGGTCAGAGGTCAAGGGACCCCTTTGAAAATGGCCATGACAGTTTTTCCTCGCCAAAATTTAGCGCACAATTAGCGCAATCGCTTTCTAGTTTCATATGATGCCAGTATCTTCACTCTAGCTGAGCCCACTATAACCTCTGAAAGATCGAATGCGTTAATGCGTTTAAGAAATTAGTGGCATTAAAACGAATTTGCGTTAACACTTTATTATCGCGCTAACTTTGACAGCTCTAGTAATCACCTTGTCAATTCAGTCATGCATGGTAATAATATTGCATAAATATGACAATATCATTGGTTTAGAGAATAAAGACAAAACTATACACGTAACAAATTCACGACTGAAAGTACAATTAGAACCTAATAATATGGCAATCATTAGGGGGCAGTCAACCGCTACTGAAATGTATCTCAAAGGAATTGAAAAATGTCGAGCTGACAAAGAGAAAGACCACATTTGCATACAGGAATAGAGGTCAATAACTATCCTGAATATATATAAGAACAGCTCTTCTCTTTGGATGTAGCCTACAGAAATCTTTTAAAGCCTTATACTTACTATACTTACTTACTATAGTAAGTAATAATAGTAACAGTTTTTAAATAAAAAGTGAGAACGAAAAATTAGCTAATGAGATTTTTTGAGGTATTTTAATAACCCAGATAGCAAAATCAACCTAGAATCAACATCATAGATTCTATTTTATATTAACCTGTACTTGTTCTTGTTATTCTCTGCCCTGTTTTTGGTTGATATGATATTACATCAGTATAACATCAATTAGGCTTCATGTAGAGATCGATTTCTATTGTGTTCTATTAGCTCCATTAGTCTGCTGTATTTGTGTACTATATCTCGAAAGTAGGGCTATTTAGTTTCCTTTATTCTCGTAAACACAAAATCAATCAAACAAAGAGAGAAGAGAATTACTGCATTCACAAATTTTACAATATACATATTGATTGAAAAGGAGCAGCATTATAGTCAGTTTATATCTGTTATCGTGAGTAATATAACGCCTGTGTATGTGTGTGTGTTTTCTTTGTGATGTTGTGGGGACATAAGTCAGTTCACACAGTCACATTATGGGGACTGGTCCCCACAAGGTAAACCCTGAAATGTTAGGGTTAAGACTTGGTTTTAGGTGAAATTTAGTGTAATAGTTATAGCATGTTATGGGTAAGTCTTCAGGAAATATAATATAAGTCAATGCAATGTCCTCCTAAGTGACAAAAACTGCTCTCTGTGTGTGTGTGAAATGTATGTGTGTGTGTGACTAAACTACTTCTAGAGAGTGAAGTGAGGTAAAAACAGGGAACTGTACACTCTTTAAAAAATGTTCAGTTTTCAGGAATAGTTTGGTCTTTTAATTTGAAAGTAGCCATTGGACGCAGTGTCTGCTGACGGCGGTGTGGACTCCAGTGTCAGGCTTCTACAAACAAACAAAAACTTTGTTGAAGCAGCAGCTTTTCTATATACACGATCACAACTGCAGTAACACACCAAACCCGATGTCAAACCAGACCTTTAATGAGACACTAAATGTGCAGAGCTTGGCAGAGTGTAACTTTAATGATGTGCATGATTCAGACTTTTCCCTGTGTGCCTGTCTTCCATCAGCAGCCTTGACTCAGGGCACTGTGCTCTTTTTAGGGGGAAAAAAAATGTACTCTACTCTTTATGTTGTACTCTTTGCACAAGTTTCGCCTCTGCACTAGCTAGGAATAGACTGGCATTCAGCTGTGCTAATAATCTTTTATAAAAGAACTGAAATTCACACAAAGTAGACTTAAACACGTGTTGTACATTGTTAGAAGATGTGCTCTTTCCATCAAAGATACATGTAGTGATTCTAGAGTTTGAGAAAAAGAAGCACAGAGCTTGTCTTGGATATATTCCTGTATATTTGAGTATATTTATGTACTTAGGAAAGAGTCCATTTAATCCTCTAGTCATGGTCATGATGGGGACAGGGACTCAGGATTTTACTGGGCAGAATGGGACCAGTAAGACAGTGACTTTGGCCAGCTGATTTGTTGAAATAAAGTGTCACCTGCAGTGTAACACCCCTTAAAACACCTAGGGATGCCCCGATCCAACTTTTTTCAGTCCCAATACCGATAACGATTCCTGGGCTTTGGGTACTGATACGATACCTGGTACCGATCAAATACGTCTTTAATTAATACGCTGTATGCCTCACTGTGAGGAAGAGACTGGGATCATTCTTTTGTGTAAGGAAACGTCAGGCTTGACTTACACATTGCTTTTCTAACTTTGTAAAACAAAATGTAACAAATAAATACATAGATATAAATTAGTGAATTGTTATTTATTATTAAAATAATAAATCGTACACCAACAACAATCTTCAAAATTAACAGTAACTACAATTCAGGTGTAAACCTTTTTAATGCAGCAACAAATTGGTCAAAACTTAAACAGGAATTAAAATTATAGTATATAATGTATATGGTATATAAACATAGAATTGAATTTAATAGATGGGCCACATTGTCACCGATATCCGATCCAGCTATCTAAGTCAGTAACGGCCCAATATACGATCCGGTATCTGTGCATCCCTAAAAACACCCCACTCCTAATGCTCATCTGTTTCATGCGCTCCATATTGTCGCCTACCAGCTACTGCCATGTTTTTTAGGCTTTGCGGTGCCGTGTGGTATTTAATGGCACTTATTATGACCCTGCAGGATTCATTAAAATTAAGATGCAGCTCTGATTATGTTTAACATCTGCTTCATATTATAAGATGCGCTCCCAGGTCATAAACCCCTAGGGATGTTCTCTCCCTAGACGCTATGAAGACATTTGACCATTAGAGATTGATTAATTAAGTCTTTGCGCCACAACATCCTGGCTTAAAAAAGCCTAATTTTCATAATTGAGGATTTTAATATCCTGTCTACAGTTTGGTGCTGACAGGTGATGCATGCTTGTTCAGGTTCAGAGTCTGTAGGCTCTCCCCCTAGAGTTGTCTTTTATCTCCTCTATTATTTCCCTTATCTCTGGAGCCCATTAACAAAGCAGTTTGAGTCTGTGGGCCACCAGCCAATCACCCTTTATGATACCCTCTTTCTGCTGATGGCATCTTGATTTTCATCCCAAAAATCCTATTGTGTAATTTCCACAAGAGATATACTACATGTAGTGTCATTGTTCAGAAGATGGCACATATATCTACTCAGTATTCTTTGACATGGCTATGAGGGGGCTGATTGACAGAACCAGCCATTTAGTGTTTTATCTGAGATCCTCTGAGGAGAATTTCCCTCCCCAATAGGTTCCCTCTTGCAGTGGACGTCTCCGCTTGGCCATTAATCAAGTCATATCAGTGAAATGTCTCAAAAGTTTGCTGAAGCTAAATGCAACCCATCCATCACATTACTGAAAGGCTTCATATGTAAGCGATGTAGACATTTTTCTTCTCTATCCCTTGTCAACTGCGGATATGATCTATATGCAAAGTCAGGTTGTCCACACACTTGATTAGTTTGTGAGGTCCTCCAGAAAAAGAGCAGTGGATGAAAGACATAGGATAGAAAAACAGTGAACGGTACAGGTTGAATAAAGGCGGGGGAGTCGGTAGAAACAGAGAAACAGAAAGGTGGGGAGGAGCGGAGAGACATAGAAGGAAAGACAGATGGAGGGGTAAGAGGGAGATTGGGTTACTTGCAGATAACATCGCTGTGTGATAGATTCATGTGGAGACTAAATTGGGCTCGTGGGCTGAGAGGGAATCAGTCTAAGTCCTGAGTGACAGGCAAGGAGAGCGCTTATCAATGACTGGTGAAGGGAAATTGGGCACCTCCTGAATGGCCTCATGATAAAGCTGCTCATTTGTGTGTGTTTCTTGAACGGTACACAGCGCGGCAATCGATAATTCTTTGACATCAATTCAAAACGCGCCATTTCATTCTTTGTCTAATCGGTAGTTAGGCTGACATAGATATTAGTCTGACCATTATAGCTGCACTTTAAAAAATGAACAGCAGCCCCTTACAGACCCAGGGAGCCTCAGGGTATAATACTTTTACCTTGAGATTGAGCACAAGATGTTTAGTCCAACATCTGTAACTAAGACTTTCCAAAGATGACACTCATCAAAGGTAAAGAGAGGTTACGTTAAAGGAATAGTTTGACATTTTTTGAAATACACTTACTCACTTTTCCTTGTGAATTATGATTACTGTACAGTAAATATGAAGCTGGCGCTAGCAGCTGGTTAGATTAACCTAGCATCCGCACACAAAAGAGAGTAAAAACTAGATGTTGTGGTTTTATGGGGGATTATAAACCCGACTATTTCTTGATCAGGCACAGTAAAATCTTGTCATCACCGTGACGATGCCAAGCAACCAGCAGGGACTCCAGGAAGTTACTGCGCCTGTGCAGAAATCGTCTGGCACACAATTTGTTGTTTTTACTATACGATTTTTGTACAGATTAAACAATTGAGATATGATGTGTTAATTCAGCCCGGTCGCACGAAAAGGCGTATGAATGACACGATAATGCACAAGGCAAAAGCATGCAATAAGAACGTTGCTCTTGCTTTTGGCGTGTCATTTGCAATAAATGCATCCGTGTAAATATGCTATACGCTCATAGCTAGTGACGTAGAATAAAAAGTGAGAAAGACTGCTTATGGCGGGCAGGAGGGGAGGTAGATAGGTCCAACAAACACAGGTATTTTCGACCTGGAGACCGGTTATCAAGACCAGTGTTTTGTTTTGTAAGCTATATGTTAGCTTTTTAGTGACGTTTGTGATGTGTTTTCTGTACTTATGTTACGTGGTTTCCGTACGTATTTTACTTAGTTTACGTATGTATTTTAAGGCCAACCGTGATGGCTTTCGAAAACCTGTTTGTTGCCTAAATGAAAGTGAGTGGTTTTGTTGCCCCCTGCTGGTTCTGCACCTTCATACACGCATGCCTCGACGAGGCAAAATGTGACAGCTAACCAATTTTCACATTTATGTCTCGGTAAGTGAATAAGCAAATTTCACTAAATGTCGAACCATCCCTTTAATAAGGTGTGCTGATGTTAATGACAAGGCGACAGGAAGGTCACTATAGTTCTTCTTTGTCTCTGTTGAGTTAATGCACTTGTCCCCATTTTCACCTTGCTCCGCCTCTCTGTCTCTTTCTGTCTGCGCTCACTGTCCCACTAAACTGGCTTTAAAAGCTCCGACCAGATGGCTCAAGAAAACGAATGGCTGCGCCTGTATATGTGTATGTGGAAGTGTGTGTAGATGTATGTGCGCGCACAGTGACACATTCAGGGTTAAGAGGGACATTAGTGAAAAGTGATTTTGACACCCCATCATGGAAAGAAATTTCTTAGTCCTTCACCTCGTTCATTCATCTCCATCTCCTTTATTCAATCTTGCCTTTGCTCTCTATATTTTGCATGAGCATCTATTTAGTTCTCATATTTTAAAGTGCTGTCTGGCATGTCTTAGTGCTGTGAAGTAAAATCAGCGCTGGGAAGAACATAAAAGGACATAAACACCTTCCTTTACAGACTGAAAGGAGGAAAAATGTGCCACTTTCATTGCGAGTGAACGGATTTGTTATTTCTTTCAACTGAAAAAAAAACAACCCTGAAAAATATTTAATTTGCAAATGGCTTACTTTTAAGGTCATATGTTTACAAATGCTTTGCATATTATATTTCAAAAGGTGACATCAGTTTTGTACAGTAAATTATGCTTCAACTCTTTCTGAAGAGTTAAAAAAAGACAGCAGTTGTGACATCTTTTCTTCATTTTTCATCATTCCTCATTTGAGCCACAAGTCAAAGGCATACGTCAGCCAACTCTCCAAAGGAAGTTAGTGTTTTGACTGGAGGGGAAAATGCTAATTTTAATATCTTATTTTCATAAAGTTCCCTCCACACATGTTTAACAGAGGAAACTGCCTTTGTGTCTCACTTGCAAAGTGTGTATTGAAACCTTGACAATTATATCTGTCTTGGTGTACCTGTACTTGCCCTCTGTGTGTTAATGTTGAAAGCCATAGACAGTAGTATACAAAGTAGAGCTTGGCGTGGCTAGAAGTATAATGGAAATTGATATATCATGCTAGACAAATATACAGCATAGATAAATGATAAAGAGGATTCATAGTCCATACTTTTCTCGAGGGAGTTCACTTGTCTTCCATGTCACAGACATATTAATCACCTCCGGGAGAGAGAGTGACAGCATGATAGTTTCATGAATTAATAAAGCTCTTGCTATACAACAAAGCCTTCCGGTTAATCCAAATAAGGTCATAACTCAGTTGCATTTATTTGCAAGAAGTCACACATGTACTACAGGCCACACACACAAAAGCAGCTACCACCGCTCTAGTGGAGCATTTTTCATTGAGGAGATAGCACACTGTTAATACTTATTATTCAGAAACAGTGGGGAGGTGTCGAGCTCAGCAGTCTGCCCATTTTTTAATAAACAGTACACTGCTGGGCTAAATCATATCATGGCGACTGTGTGTGTGTGTGTGTGTGTGTGTCTATCAGTGCATGAAAGAAACACACTACACAGGGAAAAGGCAAAGTGAGAACAAAAGAATTTGTATTTTTACTATTTAACAATTACATTGCATGATTGGATTCATGTCAAAAAAATATTAACACATCTTTAATTTAACTTATGCTACTGGGAAGGAACAGCTAGAACTAAATGATGAAATACTTCTTTTGCAATTGTTCCCACAGACAGAAGCTGCAAAGTAAGGGGGAGAAAGTGAAATACTGAACTATAAAAAACTATCATGATTGACTAATAATAAGTTAGTGTAATGGAATTTGAGAGCATGTGACAATCATCATCCATAATTTAATCCACCTTGCCCAATTAAACAAATCTAGCACCTACACCTTTTTTCCATGTATTACAAAATGATTAATTCATTAAAGACCTCAGTCCCAGGAGACAGAAGCCTTTTGTTTATGCAGGGACACATGCACATAATTCTGTGAGGAAATCACTGATTTGCTTGTAAATATCTCCAGGAATGCAGGGCACATGAGGGCAAACAAACATTATATTGAAAGTAGGGCTGTCAGCGATAATAACGCGTTAACGCAAAATCAGTTTTAATTGTAGAGTGAAGATACTGGCATGACAAGTAACTAGAAAACCTAAGAAATCCATCGGTACCAATCATGTCATGCTAGCTTGTGGCGATGGAGGTTAAATAACGCTCCAAACTTGGGCAAAATTTTGGCGAGGAAAAACTGGCATGGCCATTTTCAAAGGGGTCCCTTAACCTTTGACCTCAAGATATGTGAATGAAAATGGGTCCTATGGGTACCCACGAGTCTCCCCTTTACAGACATGCCCCTTTTGATGATCACATGCAGTTTTGGGTCAAGTCAGCACACTGACAGCTGTTGTTGTCTGTTGGGCTTGAGTTTGCCATGTTATGATTTGAGCATATTTTTTTATGCTAAATGCAGTACCTGTGAGGGTTTCTGGACAATATTTGTCATTGTTTTGTGTTGTTAATTGATTTCCAATAATAAATATATATATATACGTTTGCCTGATCAAGCATATTTGCCCACTCCCATGTTGATAAGAGTATTTAATACTTGACAAATGTCCCTTTAAGGTAAAAAATGTGCGATTAATCACGATTAAATATTTTAATCGATTTACAGCCCTAACTGAAAGGCATTCTGAGGTCAGCCACGTACTGCAGGGTCTGAAGTTATGGATGAAAAGTCAAAATGTCGTGAGATGTTTGTAGCTTTTCTAATAAGTAAGTCTCTGTGTTTCCATCTTTTCTGCAGTTCTGCCTCCGCATAAGCCAAACACAATGTTCTGGAGGGCTGTGCTCATTACTTCTACAGCGAGAAGAAAGTGGAAACAGACTTCATCAGAGCAGATATTTATGTTGCCACAGACAGTCACATGGATCACCATTGTGCTGTCCCTCTTTCGGTAAGCATATACTATATATAATAATAATAACTTTAACTGCTAATTTTAATTGATTAATTTAAAAAGATCTGCATTTTATGGGGAAAATATATTGCAGTTACGGCTGTCAATCGATTCAAATATTTAATTGCATGATTGTCCATGATTAATCGTGATTAATTTCAAATTAATGGCACATTTTTTATCTGTTCAAAATGTACCTTAAAGGGAGATTTGTCAAGTATTTAATACACTTATCAACATGGGAGTGGGCAAATATGCTTGCTTTATGCAAATGTATGTATATATTTATTATTGGAAATCAATTAACAACACAAAACAATGACAGATATTGTCCAGAAACCCTCACAGGTACTGCATTTAGCATAAAGAATATGCTCAAATCATAACATGGCAAACTCAAGCCCAACAGACAAACAACAGCTGTCAGTGTGTCAGTGTGCTGAAAATGGCCATGCCAGTTTTTCCTTTGCCGAAATGTAGCATAAGTTCAGAACGTTATTTAATTTCCTTCGCGTCAACTTAGTATGACAGCAGTATGGTTGGTACCAATGGATTCCTTAGGTTGTTCAGTTTCATAGATACCAGTAACTTCGCCCCAGCTTTAAAACTCAGCCCACTACAACCTCTGAAACATCAGATGTGTTAATGCATTAAAGCAATTAGTGGAGTTAAAATGATTTTGCGTCAACGTGTTATCATTGCGTTGACTTTGATATCCCTAATTGCAGTATGTCATTAACAAGGCTGTCATTACCGCTGTGCTGTTTTACTGGAAACACTCAGCATCTATTGAAAATTCACAAAATATTTTTAATATCTAACTCTATATTTTAACATCCAGTGTGGAAATGCATTTCATTCCTATAAATAAGCAAACATTTAAAAAATCATGGAGATTTCCAAATAACACAAATAAATTAATCTCTAAATATTGCTTATTATTACACTTATAACATTTTTTTTTAAACTTCATACTGTATGTTTTTGATTGATAGTAATCTCTCTCTCTTGGAATTAAAAAGGAAATCAAATGTTATCACAGAGGAATATTAACTAACCACATATTGGTTGACAGTGGCTGAATGACGTAACAGTAGAGAGTCGAGACGGTTCCTTTCTGGGTTCAAAAGTGCTTTCTCACAATATGTTAACATTAGCAATGCTTTCTTAGCAACACCATGGTGGTAACAGCATAAAAGCTGGACTCCCGTGATCTCACTCACAAGCAGGGGGTCTCTTGACAGAGACGGCAGCATTTAGTCAACTCAAAGAGGATGTGACATGCTAATCCCTTCTGGTCTGCAAGCATCTGCTTAATACTGACCCTTGTCCCGACGTACTGGCAGCAGCCCCTGCCATAACATCTGTTCAAAGGTGACCCTGACCCCCGTGTAGTACCTTGGTGTAAAATTGTACCTTTCTCTCGACATAGATCATTACCTCTGGCCAAACCGCAGGAGGCGGCGTGTGTGGATTGAGAAGCATGTGGAGTCAGAGCTCAGTGAAAAACATCTGGTTCATCGTGACCCTTTTGCCCCCGACCTCTGATAGAGCTACAACTTCTTCAACCCTTTTTTCATTCTTACAGTTGGGTGGTGTCTGCCTGCCAGGTCTCAAAAGCAAGGTGAGATTATTGTTATAATATAATGAGTTTCGGTGACTTTAAAATGTTCTGCTCCTGGGGAGTTTTTAAAGTAGGTCAGAATTTAAAACTCTTATTACATGAGGTCACATATCAGTATTTACATCAATGACACCAAAATTGGCTCTCTACAGCTCCTGTTGTGTAATTTTGTGTCAACATTAGCTTTTCTTTCATCTGGTTACAGTCAGAATTTAAAGAAAGAAATCTGATCATAATGCAAACTAACACACAGCCAGCATTGCATATATGATAGCAAGGTAGGCAAAGTCCAAATCTTATCTATGATTTCAAGGTAAAAGACAACCGTGATATAGTTTAGAGAGATGAAGACGATTCTTAAGAGTTGATTAAAGGCATTCAGGGAAATGAGGTATGGCATTGGACAAATTATTGAAAAAAAAGTTTGATACGGCCTTAATAAAGACAAATTTGTCTTTAACAGTTGACCAATAAAGAGTTTAACACAATGAAGCTTTGAGGTAAGAATGTGGGGATCCGTATGTTTAGATCAGACCAAAAAGATACGGCCTTGCCTCTAATGGAGTGATAATAAGACTTTATTCATGACATTGATAATCTATTCTATAATCAAATTCACAATGCAAGGTTCAGTGGGAATGGCTATGTTTGTCCATCTCATACAGAGAGGAACAAAGGGCAGAGAGAGCAGTGAAAAGGAATGATTGCTCCTGCCAAAAGATTTTGACTAAGATTTTCAGCTACACACCTGTAAATTTTCCTGACTAAATCTTGCACGGTTGTGACACTATCACGCTGACAAAATCTGTCCACAGACATATAAACAAACACACAGACTCACAAGGTGAAAACAATACCAGCCACACCACACCACTCTGTCGCGGCAGGTAATAAACTAACACAACTCTTCAGCTATTTAATGAGGCACCACCATTCAGACCACCAGAGCACACACATACATCCTAACTGCCACAAAACTCTCATTTAACACTGTGCTTTCTCATCATTTGGAGCTGTGCCCTTTAAATGCACAGCCTGGAATGGACAAACCTGAGGCCTTTTATAGTTGTGCAGCAGATATAAATTAGCAGTATCACTGCAACCTCGGCAGCATCCAGGCAAAGGCCGACTAATGCTTTGCAATCCTCCATAAAGCTCACATTCCACCGTGATATACTCCTACTACACGGGTGTCTCATATAAAATGAGCTTCATAGGCATTTGGACAGACATACAGTGATGTTTTGGCTCTGTGCTGTTATTACTTGAGATGTGAAGCAGCACAGCTGCTATTAGTTTCATGTCCAGACTGTCAGCTTTAATGGATATGTTCTCCCACATGAAATGAGTAGTTGGAAAACTTCTGCCACATATTGTCAACTTTACACAGTGCCAGTGCTCCAAAAGCTGTGCAGATCATTATGATAAAATGATAGAGTAAAAGAAAATAATGATAATAAGCCTATTTTAAGATGTAGATTTGTTCACAGCAAAATTAATTCCTATGTTTTAGTCTTTTACAATCTTGCTCAGATGTTTTAAAAGACTTTTAAGGCATTTATTTGATGCTAAGACCATATAGAGGGAGACAAGAAACACAAGGAGACAGAGGGTAAAGCCATGCAACATTTATTATTTATTATTATTATTTCGACTTGCTAAACTGACGATGACTTACGCTGACTTGGTGTAAACTTGTGTGTTTCTCTTCATGTTCTGATGCCTACCTGGGCCCCTGCCTGCAATCGGCTCATCATCTTCCTCGGCTCACACACCTGCAATTCATCAGCTCCTCATCTCTACAGTATATGTACCCCGGCTCTTCACCGACTCATCGCCAGATCGTTGATTCAGCTCCTTCAGGAGAATCAAGTCCTAGGCCTCTATAGTTTATTCTTGTGAAAATAGTACTTTGTCTTTTGTGTGTCACTCACTGCTTTTTCCTTTGTCCTAGGATCACTATTTATCTGACTTTCTAACCTGCCCGCTCATCAACATCCCTCCTCGCCTCTGCTTCACTAAAGCCAAGCCATGCTTTGGTGTTCCCCAATACTCCCCTCCTGCAGACATTCGGACATCATCCCCCATCTCCAATTTCCACCTGAGCAATAAATCCCATTCTCTTTAAACACTCACTCCCTGTGTCTGTGTCTGCACTTGTATGTCAAATAAAGTCATAACAAAAAGCATAGTATAGAATGTCAAATAAAGTAAAAAAAAAAAAAAGTCACAGTAAAGAATGTCAAAAAGTCATAAAAAAGTCATAGTATAGCAAGTCGAAAGAATTCATAGTATAGATTGTCAAAAAAAGTCATTGTATAATATGTAGAGACTCATTATGTAGGATGTCTGAAAAAGTCATATATAGTGTGTCGCAAAATGTAAATATGTTAAAAAAAATTGTAAATTGTGAAATTCATAGTATAGTATGTTGAAATAAGGTATTAAAAAGTCATAGTATTTAATGTTGGAAAAGTCCTAAAAAAGTCCTATTAGTATGTATTAGTATGTTGAAAAAAATCATAGAGTAATTCAAAAAGGCAATATAAAGTCATAGTATAGTAAGTCGAAAAATGTAATAGTATACTATGTCAAAATAGTCATAGTATATAACATTGAAAAAAGATCTAAAAAAGTCATAGTATGATCTAAAAAAGTCATAGTATAGTATATAAAGACTGTCTGTGTTGAAAAAATAAAAAATCATAATGTTGAAAACAAGTCATAGTATAGTGTATGTCGAAAAAAAAAAAAAAAATTATGGTATAGTATGTCGAAAATAAGTCATAGTCGGAAAAATAAAAAGTAAAGTAAATTTATTTTATTTTTTTATTTTTACTATTTTATTTTTATTAATTGATTTCATTTATTTTATAGTATGTCGAACAAAACAAAAGTCATTGTATAGTATATCGAAAAAAGGCATAGTATAGTATGTTGAAAAAAAGTCATAGTATAGTATGTTGAAAATAAAAAAAAAAAAGTCATGGTATAGTATGTCGAAAAAAAGTCATAGTATAGTACGTCGAAAAAAGTCCTAAAAAAGTCATAGTATCGTATGTTGAAAATATAAAAAAAAAAAAGTCATGGTATAGTATGTCGAAAAAAAGTCATAGTATAGTACGTCGAAAAAAGTCCTAAAAAAGTCATAGTATCGTATGTAGAAAAAATAAGTCATAGTATAGTATGTCAAAAAAATAAAAGAATTCATAATATAGCATGTTGAAAGAAAGTCATAGTTTATTATGTAAAAAAAAAAGCCAGCGTATAGTATGTCAAAAAAAGTCAGAGTATAGTATGTTGAAAAAAATAAAAGTCATAGTATAGTATGTCGAAAAAACCCCATAGTATAGTATGTCGAAAAATAATTCTGGTATAGTATGTTGAAAATAAGTCATACTATAGTATGTCAAAAAAATAAAAAAGTCATAGTATAGTAAGTCAAAAAAATAAAAAAGTAATATTATAGTATGTCGAAAAAAGTCATAGTATAGTATGTCGGAAAAACATAAAAGTCGTAGTATAGTATGTCGAAAAAATCTAAAAGTCATAGTACAGTATGTCGAAAAAATCTAAAAGTCATAGTATAGTATGTCGAAAAAAGTCATAGTATAGTATGTCGAAAAAATCTAAAAGTCATAGTATAGTATGTCGAAAAAATCTAAAAGTCATAGTATAGTATGTCGAAAAAATATAAAAGTCATAGTATAATATGTCGAAAAAATAAAAAGTCATAGTATAGTATTATGAAAAAATACAAAAGTCATAGTATAGTATGTCGAAAAAAGTCATAGTATAGTATGTCGAAAAAGTCCTAAAAAAGTCATAGTATCGTATGTAGAAAAAATAAGTCATAGTATAGTATGTCAAAAAAATAAAAGAAGTCATAATATAGCATGTTGAAAGAAAGTCATAGTTTATTATGTAAAAGAAAAAGCCAGCGTATAGTATGTCAAAAAAAGTCAGAATATAGTATGTTGAAAAAAATAAAAGTCATAGTATAGTGTGTCGAAAAAAACCCATAGTATAGTATGTCGAAAACAAAATTCTGGTATAGTATGTTGAAAATAAGTCATACTATAGTATGTCAAAAAAATAAAAAAAAGCCATAGTACAGTATGTCAAAAAAAAGTCATAGTATAGTACGTCGAAAAAATAAAAAAAATGAATAGCATAGTATGTAAAAAAAAAAGTCATAGTATAGTATGTCAAAAAAAAAATCATAGTAAAGTATGTTGAAAATAAGTCATAGTATTGTATGTCAAAAAAATAAAACGTCATAGTATAGTATTTCGAAAAAAAAGTCATAGTATAGTATGTCGGAAAAATAAAAAAGTCATAGTATAGTATGTTGAAAAAATTCATAATATAGTATGTCGAAAAAATATAAAAGTCATAGTATAGTATGTCGAAAAAATAAAAAAAGTCATAGTATAGTATGTCGAAAAAATACAAATGTCATAGTATTGTATGTCAAAAAAATAAAAAGTCATAATATAGTATTTTGAAAAAAAAGTCATAGTATAGTATGTCGGAAAAATAAAAAAGTCATAGTATAGTATGTCGAAAAAATATAAAAGTCATAGTGTAGTGTCTCAAAACAAGACTTGGTCAAAACAGAGTATATGGCTGAACGATCTATGGTCAGTATGTGAAGTTGTGGCTAAATTGTTGCACGAATAGTCAGTGGTCATGTCTATAATTTTTTGTGAATAGTTTTTTCCAGTTATATCTTAATGTTTGAATGAAAGTCAACTTATAATGAAGCAAATGAAATTCAGTAATGTACAGTATGTCGAATAAAAGTCAAAAAAGTCATAGTATAGTATGTCGAAAAAATAAAAAGAAGTCATAGTATAGTTTGTCGAAAAAAAGTCATAGTATAGTTTGTCGAAAAAAAGTCATAGTATAGTGTATTCCAAAAAAGTCATACTATAGTATGTTGAAAAAATAAAGTTATAGTATAGTATGTCGAGTAAAAGTAAAAAAAGTCATAGTATAGTATGTTGAAAAAAGGCACAGTATAGTATGTCAATAAATATCATAAAAAAGCCATAGCATAGTATGTCGAAAATAGTCCTAAAAGTTCATAGTATAGTATGTCAAAAAAGGGTCAGTGTAGAGCATGTCAGAAAAAGTCATAAAAAAGTCATAGTATATTATGTTTAAAAAAGTCATCAAAAAAGTCATGGCATAGTATGTCACAAAAACTCATTAAAAAGAGTCATAGTATAGTATGTCGAAAAAAAGTCATAGAATGGTATGTCGGAAAAAGTCATAGTAAGGTATGTCAAAATAAGTAAAATAAAAAAAGCCACACTATAGTATTGTAATAGTAATAGTATTGTATGTTGGAAAAAGTCATACTAGATAAAGTCATAGTTGACTTGAGTATAGTATGTCGAATAAGTCACAAAGTCATAGTATATGCTGAAAAATGTCATAAAAACATCATAGTAGGCCTCTATAGTAAGTTGAAAAAGTCAAAAAAGTCATAAATTAGAATTTGTGCCAAATTGGAAGATATTCACTCAAGGCGTTCCTGAGCTATCACGAGAATGGGACAGATGTGAGGTGACAGTGACCCTGACCACCAAAATCTAATCAGTTCATCATTGAGTCCAAGTGGATATTTGTGCCAAATTCAAAGAAATTCCCTCCAGGCATTCCTGAGATATAGCGTTCACGACAATGACGTACGTACGTACGTACGGACAGACAGACGGACAGACTGACAACCCGAAAACATAATGCCACTGGCCACAGCTGTCATCAAATTAGTACGTACTACTAGTATAGTATGCAGTTTCGAATACAGCCAAAGTCTGAAATAATTTGAAACATATATAATGCCCAGCAAAGTTAAATCTTACACTTATACACTTAAATGGAAGTGTTATTGGCGTTACAGAGCTGTCCGTCAACGTCTGTTATGAACGTTGTCGTCACAACCGCATTGCATTGTGGAATATTTATGCCGTTGTAGTGTCCAGCGTTGCATTCTGTTTGCAATTAGTGTACTATTGGTTTCATACTAAGGTTTCGGACATACTTAAATATCTCACACTGTTTTAGCGCACTAAATAGCATGTTAGTATGGAATTTCAGACACAACCATAGTATATTACGCCATAGAAATGTGCAGTATGTCATTAAAAAGTCATAGTATAGTATGCCATAGAAATATCATAGTATCGCATGCCATGAAAATGTCACAGTATAGCATGGCATTAAAATGTTATAAAAAAGGCCATAGTATAGTACGCCATAAAAAAGTTTGAGGCACAATGACATGAGGCACTTAACCTATAAACTGATGTATCTCTGGATTTTATTTTGTTTTCACGGTACATGAAAGATGTCTATATTCACTGCAGGCCTCCCTGACATGGGGCGACTGTGCCTGTAAAAAAGTCTTAACTGGAGGTCACCTGCCTGATCACCTCTGGTCTTCGGCCTGAACTTCAGAAAAGGCAAAGAGGTGTTGTTTGAGGATCTCAGTGTGTTCATGGGCTCATGTGGGGAAAATTCCTTCAAAGTAAAGCTCGTAGACATCAAAGCTTTTTTTTTTGCACAAATTCTCTCTGATGGCATCTTGAAGCACAGCAAACCGGTCATAGTGTGTGTGTGTGTGTGTGTGTGTGTGTGTGTGTGTGTGTGTGTGTGTGTGTGTGTGTGTGTGAGAGAGTGAGTGCGGTTGTGGCTACACATGGTCAGCACAATTACAGAACATCAAAGGCTACTAACATCTCTGTTGTCATCCCTGGTTGATCCCTCCAAAGTGAATCGTCCTGCAGAGTAAACGGAGATCTGGGCTACACAGGCTACTGCAGAGGAGGGATGAAGAGGGAAATGAAGATGAGTTATGGGGCCTGTGTGGAGGGCAGGTGATATAATGGCGGAAAGCGATTTAGGGAAAGATTTGGGATTGATGGAGGGATGGAACGAAGTGGCTCCGACTGAAGGTCTGAAAGGAGGCAACCAGAGATGTGGGCAAGTGAATCCACATCATAAAGAAGAGGAAGGTATTTGCATATGGAGCGGCTGATACCTTCGAGACAGCTGCAGCTCTCGCAGCTGGCAGACTGACAGCACTGGGCAGGTGTGAAGCTCGGCACATTCAGAAAGTGACACTTAACGAGAGTTGTGTGTGTGTGCGTGTGTGTCCGTGTGTGTGGAGGGGGCACCATTCATCTTAAACAGCCCTTTGTGCAGCAGCCTTCAAAAATAGAGCCATACTGTATCAGTTCTCTCTCTTTTCCCCAGCACATCCATCTGCGTCCTTCTTTCTAATTGCCGTTCCCTTCTCTACAATTTTCTCTTCTTTTCTCTCCCAAAGTTAAACCAAGGGACAGGAAAGTGCTTTATCGTCTGAACTGAGAACATCCATGTTATTATATGAAAACCTGAGGTACGTGTCCGCACCGGTGACTGATTTTAGGGCTTATTTCATCATCTTTGGATCTCAGCTTTGTATCAAAATGTCCTACATGAACATGTTTAACTTGTCATCTTGTTGCTTGGCCAAAGAGGTGGGCTATTCTTCATTCTGAAACAGTCTCAAACCTAAATGAATGCATCAATCAATATCCCCCCCTTGCTTCCCATCCTGCTTTATTCCCTGGTCGTTCACTGGTGGCGTCAAAGCAGCAAATTTAAAACAGGCGGCACAAATCGGCAAGATTAAGGAGAATATATTTTGTCATCTTTCTTCAATTTAATATAACATTTTTTTATATCCTGTTTTTGCTGTGGGACTTTCTGAATGACAGTCAAATTTGCCTCATCAGCGAAACACTTTGTAAACAGACAAATTCGAGGTCATTGATCACATACGTGAATGTTGAGCCAAAATCACCAGTTGTTTTCTTTTTGTGAAAAGAATACAGAATGTAGCCGGTGGAAGATCGAAAGACAAAGAATACCGAAAGATGAAAATAATAAAGTTATCCCTTAATTTTTGAAACCCCTTTCTCAGAAACTTCATCTGACCTTTGGGGCCACTAAGTGGTAGGACTCTTAATTTACAACCGGCCTGGTTATACTCACAGAGGAGAACAACAACAAAACGTTCTGACATTCAAGATTGTTTATTGAAGTACGGGTCAAAGGCACTGATGTCTGGTCTCTTCCAAAAGACTCAGAGAAGCCGTTGAGACCAACAAGTAAAACACATGAAACTTTTAATTGACATTTAATGACATGTACTTGAATTTATGTGTTATGCTTTGCTAACATACGTTCTAATAACAGGAAGCTGGTTGACATATACAGATTAATAAACTTTTTAGATTCAATTAATAAATACGGTCAGTTAAGAAATTGACAGTTCATAATAGATGCAAGAAGAATTAGGATATCCATTAATAAATTCTAAACCTAACTTAGACCATGCCTAAATTTAGAATATGAAACTGCTTCACAATCTTCCCTGGTGCTTTGTTAAACTCTCTGCTACTGAACGGTGCATTAATACCTAAACTAAATTTAATTGATCGGCAAACATCAAATTCAATCAGAGAGATATCAGTCCCTGAACTGACCTGGTCACATTTGATTTGTTTCGATTAATTAAATGTTCGTCGCTGTATTCACTGTATTCCTTCAATTATCCTTTATTCATTTGATTTCTTTTCCTTTTGTTTAATCATTTATTCAATTATTCTCTGTTAGTAGTTGTAGATTAGGCAAATAAACATTTCATTTCATAAAGAACTTGGCTATTTGATTTATGTGTGCATATAAAACTACTCAAATCACTGTTCACTATGCCCAAGAACTCCGTAACAACCCTGAGATTATGAGACTCAATTGATTAATATTGAATTTTGAAGTTTTGGGTGGCCTCCTAAATTGAATAATTATATTGAATATAAGGGGTGAATTCTGGTAGTAAAACTAGTTGCGTGGGATATCTGAAGCTGAGTGTCATCACTCTACTTCACATTTTACGACAATTCATAGGTTTATTATTCATAATAATTAATTCATTATTGATTAATAATATGAATTAATAAATATTAATCTGCTCTAAGCAATAATGCTACAACAACAATGGCATAGAAACTGAGGCTTTCAGTGACAAAAATATGTTCTCCTCTGTTCACTAAGAAACTTATTGACAAATCCAATATTTATCACAGAAAGTAAAATAACCTAGAGCGAGAAAAGAAAAATAAGTTCAGAAAGCTTGTGTCTGGAGAAAGTCTAAACTAGCTGTAAGGCTTTTGGATTTCTCACTAATGAGTTTGAAGTATCTAATTGTTGCCGTTCTGAAGAGATGATGTGTTTTATTTAAAAAACTGCTCTTTTTTTTGGGTAATACAATTACGGGATGTTACTGTACCATTCACTTTAACATTACATTTAAGGTGTGATTGGCCATGAAGCATCATGCTGACACAGTGTTGAATATAGGCGTACAAAAATACAGTGGTGGGTTTGGGTTTTGTGACAGCTCAGTGGACCATGTTGCATGCTATTCATTCACGGCATGGCTTCAAATCCATTGTTGCCTGTCATCCCACCTGTCTCCTCCATCTGTCCTGTTATTCTTCTGCGCCATCTAACGAAACTGGGATACTACAAACGAAAAAACTTTCAGCTAATTTGGGAAAGTTGGAACATCACCTTCCTCGGGGAACGCAAACACTTGGCTGCAAAAATCTGCTCGACAATAAAGAAAGGATGAGGAAAAATCATTCATGCAAAACAACACTTTACATGAAAAAGTTATTTCTGTCTGGTCTTCCTTGACTTCTCTGTCCCAGTTCACAAAATGCTCTGATTGATTGAATGGTAATTGAGTTGTTCACTGACCCCTCACTTTTCATCAGGAGAAGAATAACACCTCAGCTGCAGAAATGCAACCCTCTCCTGGCTGCAGTTATTCCTGACAGGTGGGCTGATTGCAGCTGCTTTCTTCAGTCTAACATGACGTCTTATTGCCATTACTTAATTCCCCCCTCAGTCATCATCTTCTGACTCACTGAAACAGATACCGCTCCCTCCTGTCTATCTGGCTCATTTCCACCTCCTCTTTTCATACTCTCATATCCCTCTTTATGTGCTCCATCTTCCCTTATGCACATTCCTCACTCTCCTGATGCTGTTGGAGCAGAAATAATGGAAGTCACATGGTCAAGATTAAAAGGATTTTCACTTTTCCACCGCCAGACATCGCCATATCCCTCGTCAATACCCTAAATCTGACCACAAGTACTGAAGGCTTTTACAAGTGAATACATATAGATCCTATTATTGCACTGTAATACGATGCATGCTCGAGTATGTCAGTTTTAGGGATTTACTGTCATACAATTCGAAAATTTAAAGCTGTAAAACAAGAAGTGTAAAACTTGCAGAAACTATAGTTATTATAGCACTATATTATAGTGGCTTACATTTCCCTACATACTGTCTTTGGGATTGGTTTGAGTAGATCATTCTGGGTATGAGTGAGAAGAGATCCTGTCTTTCAAGCTCCACATATTTCAGCGATTTTTTTTTCAAGCTACATGGACTTAAATGTCATGGATCACAAGTTCTCCTCATTTTTTTCAATTACCTTTCCCTACATTGCTCTGTCCTGATTTACTGGGACTAATTTTAAAGTTTTTATGCTGTATCACAGCAGTGGCGTAGGCAGAAAGTGGGTGGGCACAGAGAAAATCAGGTGGGCCTAGCCTGTCCAAGACCTAACATCTACTTAAAGGGATTGTTTGTAAGAATCAGAAATGCTTGTTAACAGCGACACCTGTGGCCGTTAAGTCAACGAAAGTCAGCGTCGGGATCGCGCTTGCTCGCTCTACATAGACATGAACGAGCATCGCTCAAAACAGTGAGGCGACACACGTCAGCTAAAACCACCATATCACTCTATATTTCACCTGCTTGGCAGTAATGTTAGCTGACCAGACGAAGGTCTCTCCATGAATCAATGCCGATCCTAGTGTTGGCTTTTCCTGCCTTAGCCTCCCGACCGCGGCCGGAGGGAACAGGGGAGACACTGGAGTTTTGGTCGGAGACGATAATGTTTCTCGCTGCGGAGCCCCGTCACTTCACAAGACAAGGGAAACCTCTGTTTGCCTGGAGGAGCTGCAGCATTTATTTCTGCACAAACGTCCACTGTACATTCACTAGATATTCTCAGAGCTACTAACTCTTCTGCAGTGTGTAGTGTGCGCGCATGCACGTGAGAGTGGAGCGAAATAGCGAGAACGAGCGGCGTGTGAGTGAAGGCAAGCAAGCAGGCAGGCAGAGGAGCAGAGTACAGCAGAGACTCCGGTCCTGGAGACCAAAGCTACGGTCTCCCCCGCGTCCTCCGACCGCAGACAACATTGTTTTGCAAGACGGGCTTCACTAGATAGAACTTTGAGGTTTGGTGCTTCCTTGTAGTTTGTGTTGGAGTCTTGTCTGAACAGCGTAGCCACACGCGAGCGCGCATGGGACACTGACCTGGATTGATTTATAAGTGTAAGAAGTTACAAACAGTCCCTTTAAAGCTGCAGTGGGTAGAATTGGAGCAAATATGATTAAAAAAGGTTATTTTTACAAAATGATCAGTAGTGCATGAGACGGATAATCTAAAAAAAAAAAAAATCATGTGCCTCTGTGTCCTCAGGTGCTCCTAACGGCATCTGCATGATTTCACAGACCGGAGGAAAACAACCAATCAGAGGCAAGCTGGAGCCTGCCGTCTCTGAGCAGCTGTCAATCACTCGCGAACTCCGATCAAACGGTCAAACTAGGCAGCGCTGATCTAATATGAATCAATATTCTGTTATTATTATTATTATTATTATTAATAACATTTTGTAGTGTGACGTTTAGCAAATGAGAAAGTTTTTACAGCTAAACAGTACACTACAAGATGTTTCTGAAAACATTTGAGGTGAGAAAAAGGCATTACAGTAACGGAATATTGATTCATATTTGATCAGCTGTCCCTAGTTTGACCGTTTGATCGGAGTTCACAGTGATTGACAGCTGCCTCCGTTGAATGAACAGTCAATAGGAATGCGCTCTCTCTCTGAAATTACCTTTAATTGGCCAAAGTGTCTAAAGCCTGAAAACAGAGCCATGAGGAGGTGCAGAAGTCTAGTTATCTCTCAGAACACTTGAATTACAATATGCTGAAAGGTTATTATGGAATTTTTGCCCAATGATGTCAAAAATATTCTGCCTACTGCAGGTTTAATAGGTTCTGAAAAACGCATATGTTAACCAAAATAGGCCATAACAACTATAATTGCCTGATTGCACCACAGTTTAATCATACAAGCCTTATCATCATCAACATCATCATCATCAGAGGTAATGTTACAGGCACCTGACATGTATACATGCATACTGTACATGTCCACCTACATTGTGTATACAAAGCAACCTGTTACATTAATCATACAATATTTATTCCAGCATATTTGCATCATTGCACTACTGTACTATTGTTTATAATTTATAGAAACAGACTGACACATTGTATGTTGTTCCTTGTATTCTTTTTATATGTATATTTCTCTTCTTCAGCTTTTTTGACCTTGTATTTAGCTGCTTTTCTATTTCCGTATGTACAATGAGAACAAAATAACCAGAGTCAAATTCCTGGTAGCATATGTGTGTAGGCCTACTATCAAGCTGATTCTGATCCAACAAGACAAACATTAACAGCATGGCATAGCCTGGCACAGAGGCCACATGTTCTCTCTCACACACACACACACACACACACACACACACACACACACACACACACACACACACACACACACACACACACACAC
>CAKALU010058247.1:0-18625 GCA_916700995.1 Hozukius guyotensis | reverse complement strand
CTGCATTGAGATGGCCTTCAATGATGACAAGCCTTGTTTTGCCAGTGAGGGAGATGCCGCCCCACACCATGACACTGCCCCCACCAAAAGCTGTTACTCAATCAGTTCAACAATCAGCATAGCGTTCTCCACGTCGTCTCCATGCTTTGACCCTTCCATCCAACTTTCGCAGACAGAACCTGGACTCATCACTGAACATGACATTCCCCCACATGTTCAGGTTCCTTTGTCTGTGTTGTTGACACCAGCGCAAATGGGCCTGACGGTGAAGGGCAGTCATTGCAGGCTTCCTGGTAGCCTTATGAGAATACACTGTTTATCATTGGCAGAGCATTTTGGCAAATTTTTCTTGGGCGCTACCCACATAATCAGCTGTGCTGCTCATCCCACAAATGCATGATCCTTAAAAGTTGGACATCATTGCGAAGGTAAATAAACAGGCTTTCCAACGATGTAAAATACAATGACCATTAGCATTGTAACAACAGAGAAATAATCCACCAAACACAAGTTTCCGAACTTTGTTTTTCCAGTATATATATTTTTATACTGTGAAATATATTTTCTAAATTTTTTATATTGAAAAAATGTAACATGTATACTTCTTTCTAAAGTCTTTAGAAAAAGATTTTTCCATTTTTCATCGTCCATGGCCAGGTTAATCTGTTAGACCTTATGAGCACAATACAGTTACGACAGTGAAAGTATTGTAGTGCTGCAAATTTCCTGACACATTTGCATTTAATCAAATAACCAAAAAGCAATTAACATGCAGTGAACCTGAGCTTTTTGGGGCTGCTGGGACAAGTTGCTGCTTATTGTGCCCAGATGATAATCCAGTCTTGCCAATGTCAATGAAGCCTGTATCTAAATGATAGTGAGACAATTCAAACTGAGCTGTACAACATTTTTCAGAATAACATTTGTGTGTATTTCCTTTCTCCATTAAGTCTGTAGTTATCGGAAGAGAGTTTAAACTGAATGTCCTGTATAATATTATAGCACGATCTGCAGGCACTTTACTGGAATGGCATCACTTTCACATTACAACAGGGATATGAGTCAATGAGTCATGGTGACTCATATTCTATTATAAAATATATCCTCTATGTTTCATCCAGCAGTCAGCAGATGTATAAAAAACAATTTCAACACGACTCCAAGAATTCCGACCACCATTGGCTGCAAGTCTTACGTATCTTGGTCTGATTTCCAGGAGATTTGTTATTTTACATGTCAAACATAATTGGAATAGCATTTTAGGGTGCTTTTTTATCGAAATTCTCTGTGGATTATTATATAATTATTAAACTGACACTCTATAAGAAAAAAAATAAATAATACCATATAGGATTAAAGTGTCCCACAATCAGGCCACCATTAACTGGCTATTGAGAGCTATTGACACACTTTCCTGATTGGAATATTACAGGAATATTACATGGATACCACACAGGACTGATTAAGTACCAAATTACAAACACGTCTCACATAAAATCCCAATAGAGAGTCACCAGCAATTAGCTTGTTCCGTTCCCCCACAGGTGAAAGTGATAAAACATGTTAATATGTGCTGCTCCTCAGCTCCCTGTCCTCCTCCTCCTCCTCTTCGCCCCTCGTGCTATTGGCTGATGAATCTGGGGACCTCTAGCAGCCAATCACAGTCCACCTGGAGGTTATTAAAAAACACAGAGGAGCTCCACTTGAAAGCCACTTTTTGCTGATTACTTACATTCAGTATTTGTGTTTTCATCTATAGCTCTAGTGTATGTTGTTCTGAGGCTAATGTCAAAATGTAGTGATTTTGCTACTAAATTTAAGTAATGAATTAATTATAATAAGTTGGTGTTTACCGTGGTTTTGTATCTTTATATGACCTCTGGCCCCTTGATAGGAAGCCCCGTAGGAGAGAGCTGCCATGTTTGTGACATTTCCTTTTCTCCTGTTTTTTTTGTGTAGTTAGGGAGTTTTGTTTGAGATTAAAGATGCTATTGATAACATTGATCAAATTCAACCACTAGATCTCACATTGCATTTACTTCACAACAAGTCGTTGCCAGCCACTTACCGTCAATCTCAGCCATTAATCCGTTTTTTTCTTAACTGATTAAGAACGTTAACTGATGACCTACAGATACCACGCACGTGATACCAACTACATTTTACTATTGGCTCACAAGTAAGGGATAATGTACAGCAAGCTGGTCGTTGTTGTGAAATAACCCCGACAGGGCGATGCGGAAAAACTGCTGGAGTCTACCTGAAGGAATCAAACCTCTACTGTAGCTGATGACACACACCACCGCAAAGCAGAGGGGTACTCTCATCGCTCTGAAGGGGTTTATTTCACAATAATGACCCGCTAGCTGTACTTTATCCCGCTTATTACACGGCTACTTACTTAATAAATTAATAATTTGACACAAAAACGGTCCACCAGAGTCCGACATCAGAACTGCGCCCATAGCAACGGTCTGCTATAAAGAAATAACAGACCAAATGCTGTGATTGACCTATCAGAATTGAGTATTCAACAGAGCCGTGTAATAAGCCTTGTCATACTTTTATTCGGCACCTTTCTAAAGGCTCTGTGGATATGTTATTTTTTTTAAAATATTTGTCTACATAAAAATGTTATTAATAAGACCTTTAAAGGGACTGTTTGTAAGAATCAGAAATGCTTGTTAACAGCGACGCCCGTGGCCGTTAAGTCAACGAAAGTCAGCGTCGGGCTCGTGCTTGTGCTCGCTCTACATAGACATGAACGAGCATCGCTCAAAACAGTGAGGCGACACACATCAGCTAAAACCACAATATCACTATATTTCACCTGCTTGGCAGTAATGTTAGCTGACCAGACGAAGCTCTCTCCATGAATCACTGCTGATCCTAGTGTTGGCTTTTCCTGCCTCAGCCTCCCGACCGTGGTTGGAGGGAACAGGGGAGACACCGTCACCCGGTCGGAGACGATAACGTTTCTCGTTGCGGAGCTCCGTCACTTCAGAAGACAAGGGAAACCTCTGTTGGTCTGGAGGAGCTGTAGCATTTATTTCTGCACAAACGTCCACTGTACATTCACTAGACATTCTCAGAGCTAAACTAACTCTTCTGCAGTGTGGAGCGCGCGCGCATGCATGTAAGAGTGGAGCGAAAGAGCGAGAACGAGCGCGCTGTGTGAATGAAGGCAAGCAGGCAGAGGAGCAAAGTACAGCAGAGACTCCGGCCTTGGAGACCAAAGCTACGGTCTCCCCCGCGTCCTCCGACCGCGGCCAACACTGTTTAACAGACGGGCTTCACTAGATATAACTGTGGTTTTGGTGCTTCCGTGTAGTTTGTGTTGGAGTCTGAGTTTGAACAGCGTAGCCACACGCGAGCGCGCATGGGACACCGACCCGGATTGATTTATACGTGTAAGAAGTTACAAACAGTCCCTTTAACTTTTCTTTTGGGTAGTTTATTTAGTATAGTTTTATTTCTACTCTGGGCTGTTTGGCTATAGGGCTGTCCCTGAAGTTACATATAATCTTCTATATCTGGCAATAAAAGATTCACACACTCTATATAATCTATTTCTATGTCATTCCCCCCTCTCTCCTCTCTAGACCAGTTTGGGGACGCAACAGAACCATCTGACTGATGCACGTTGAAGTTTGGCTGCAACACCATGGTGGTGTTTGTTGGTGTTTGTTGCAGTTTGGAGCTCAGACGCTACGTGGCGCTGTCGCACCGTGAGAGGAGCCCGTCCTGCTCCGGTGAAAGCTGCTCTCTGACAGTCAGTCTGGTGGAAAAACCAGAAAGAAACTCAACCATCCTGCATTTCAGCCCTTCACGCCGGAGCGCACCGACTCTTTCCCGGAGGAGATGGACGCCTCTGCGCCTCACCAGAGGACCGCTGCTGGGGCGTGTTGGGTGGGAGAGGCTGAAGGCGTGAGGAGGAGGAGGAGGAAGAGGAGGACGGTACAGTCAGTTTAATTCCTTCAACCGGCTGGCTTTTACGCAGGGTGGAGAGGTTCCAGTGTAATCCGCTTTCCTGGGAGGAGCAGGGAAAGCCCTCCTCTCTCCAGACCGACACCGAGAGACTAAAGTCGGATAGGGACAGAGAGAGTTGACAGGTCATATCTGGAGCTTTTTGAGGAGGACTATCATTCCACCTCACATCATGAGTGGACCAACAAATGGTAAGAAATGTGTGTCATCATGTGTGTAAATGTGTTTGCTGGTGAGCTTAAAGGTGCACACATGTGTGTTTTCATGTATGTGTGATTGCTTCTGCATAATCAATAATATAATGTCCTGGGAGTTTTTTTTTTTTTTTTAATTTATTTTTATTTAACCTTTATTTAACCAGGTAGTACTCATTGGGATTAAGAATCTCTTTTGCAAGAGAGACCTGGCCAAGACAGCAGCATTTAAACATACATTAAAGTTTCAGACGCAACAACATAAAACAAATGCAAAAATAAATACATAGCATAATATCATACAAAACACATTAAAATCAAGTGTTTGAAACCAACGTTAAAGTGAAAATATTCAGAAACACAGACAGCTTCCCGGGTTTAAACCTGAAGTAGACATAAAACAGCCCTCCACTGAGGTTATTGATCACTGACTCACTTATTGACACTGTATTTCATCATGCCATTAGCTGTCAGTGAAGGTTAGAGACAGAGGCTGATTGTGTAGTATTGATATCTGACAGCATTCATCAGTATTTTCATCATGATTGATATAGATTTCTGTGGTTCTGATAACCAGGGATTCCTCCACTGGAGAGATTCCCACAGTCACAGCAGGACCCAATCAATTCATCCATCATTTTATTCAATAATTATGTAGCAATTTGTTTTAATCATCACTCAGTACTTATAGCAATCAGTATTAGTTAAGTAAGACAGTCAGAAGAGCCTGTGAGAGCTACCCAGATATTTCAGAGAGAAGAAATGAAGCTGCACATCTTTGGTCCACACTGTGCCAGGCAACATATTAAAACGTCTCAATGTCTAAACATAGAAACCACATGAAGCAGGTTTTTTATTAATGTGAAACCACTAAGTCCCAAAATCTATTTTCCCCAAAAACAAAGCGGCTCTGCAGATATGATGACACAACATTGTGCTTTCAAAATCAAGAAGCCACTCACACCTCCCTGGTAGCCGCTCAGTTTTATACCTCTCACCTAAAGGAGATATTTAACCTCGTAAGGGCTCCGGCGGCGCTCCACTCTCACGCAGTTATGACCATGTCAGCGTAGCAGATGTCCCCCGGATGAGCGACTGTAATTCCAAAAATTCTCCCACAGAAAAGAGGAGGATTAATCGCATGAACTGGGACCTTATTGTTTTTTTTTTTATCCAAGCTGTTTATCCACGAGGTCAAAGGTCACAATGAATATGTGTTGCTGTCAAACAGCGCAGACTTTGAAGCCACTCGAGCAAGAATTGTAGGGAAATAGAGGTGACATTAAATTACATTTTATTCTGAGGGGTCATGAGCAGTGGGCTACCTCCAAGTCTGAAAAGTGAAGCCAATGCTGAAGTGCCTTAAACCTGCATTCTTTCTAACAGCCAGCAGGGGGCGACTTCTCTGGTTGCAAAAAGAAGTCTGATTGTATAGAAGTCTATGAGAAAATGACCCTACTTTTCACTTGATTTATTACCTCATTGTAAACATGAGTTTATGGTCTCAATCGCTAGTTTCAAGTCTTCTTCAATACAGCATGATGTTCATTTAGTAAATTATGGCCCCATTTAGAGTCAAATAGACCATAAAGCAGGGGATGCTTTAGGGCGTGGCTACCTTGTGATTGACAGGTTGCTACCACAGCGTTGTCCGGTCTGGGAGTTGTCCGTGTTTTCGTTGTAGAACTTTAACCCTTTCACAGTGTGTTTTCAGTTAATGAAAGTTAATTGTAACATTTTAGTCACCTAAAAATGTCTTATTCAGCGTTCGGTTGTACTTAGCTCCACCCTCTCGTGTCACTTCTGGTTGCCAAAAAACAAGATGGTGACGGCCACAATGCTGAACTCGAGGCTTCAAAAGGGCAGTCCACATGGGTGACGTCACTGTGACTACATCCGCTTCTTATATACAGTCTTCAGTATGTCCTCGACCAAAGAAATTCTTAGTCGACTAACACTCAATACAATTTTGTCGACTAGTTGATTAAATCAACAGATCTGTAAAACTGAGATTCTCCACAAAGAATCGCACAAAAGCACCGCTTGAAATATTGTGTTTACCAGAGATGTGCTCAGAAGTTTCTTTGAAATAAGTCATTCAGTATGAAAAAAAACATAAAAAACATACTGACTAAAGAAATCTTAGTCGACCAAAACCAGAACGACCAATTAGTTGACTAAGAGGGGGCAGCCCTACTTTATTTTCAGGGGTCACAAGAGAAAAAGGTTGGGAACCACTGTGTAGACGATGGTTAGAGGTTGTGTGTGCACAGGACTGCTGGTCAGTTGTTTCAAAACACACACACACACACACACATTGAAGCACACACAGTACATGTACAGTATATGCACATGTTGTCACCTTCATCAATTACATAAACTAGAACATACAAGATTTAAACCTACTAATAGTAACAAACACACACAATAAATGTGAGCACACACACACACACACACACACAGGTGGCTTTCTATGTCTGTGGTTCCAGTCCTTGTGCTGCCATCTGGCTACAGAGCCGATGCCAGCTTTTGTGGTGTGTGTGCACACACACACACACTTACACACACACTCACTCACAAACACATACTGGTGCTACAATTTGTTAGGAAACATTTTTGTCCCAGTTTTACCTTTTTTTTCTCTCTCCTGAAAACATTTATAGATCCACAACTCTGTCTCTCTCCTGCTGTCATCAGCTTAACCTGCCGGCATGTTGTGTGTGTGTGTGTGTGTGTGTGTGTGTGCTATTGCATAATACTCCGGGAAGCAGCCGCATTAATGACTGTAATGTAATTGAGTAGAATACAGTAGAGTTGTTGCTCAGATTGTTTGCATACTGGATAGAGGTCAGTGGATTGTTACAAAAAATCTAAATCAATATTGTTCAAATATGCTCAGTCAGTGAAATCTGTTCAATGCTGTCCTACCATGACAGAGACGTGTGTGTGTGTGTGTGTGTGTGTTTCAGACAGCGTAAAGAAAGGACTTGTTCCTCTAAAAGGGATTTGACCAGTTTCATAAGCGAGGATAAAAGAGGTGTAATCCCCATGTGCCCTTTTTCTGTCTCTCATAGTGTATGTGTGTCGAAGCTTCAAAGAAAGTACTGAAAATCCAAGAACTGAAGTAATTAGTCAAGTATAGACATAAATTAGTATAAACCATAGACTGTATGTAAAGATGGACGACATGACAGCTCCCCAAAAGTGAAGCCAAAACATCTGCAGTATAGGTCATAAATCCCGCCTCCTCCATGTTAGCGGATGGGACATGGACCAAACTAAAGAGTCCAAGTACATGTCAAAAAATGTTTTCCCAAAGATGGTGTCTGTCATTTTAGGTAGTTTTTTATCACACTGATGTATGTTCAAGTGTTAATTTTTCAGATAAGTTTGGTTTTAATTAGTTATTTGATGCTATAAAAGGAGATGAGACGTCATGATTGACAGCTGCTCTAAGTGAAGTAGTCGCGGAAACGGGAGGTTCGGGAATTGTAAGAGAGAGGAGATGTAACTTTAAATTTCCATAACTGTCACGAGTCTGTGTAACAGTACATGTCAGTGTCAAGTTGATCATAAATGTAGTTATAGAGGTATTATGGTTAGTAGTTGTGTCTTTCTAGACAAACAGCTACCATGGCGCTAACACACTATCACTACTGCGAAGAACATATACAAGAAGTGGACATAGTCACCATGACGTCACCCATTGGTTTGTGGACTGCAGTTTTGAAGCCTTTAGTTCGACATTTTGGCCGTCGCCATGTCGTCTTTTTGCAACCGAAAGTGACACGAGAGGGTGAAGCAAAGTACAACCGAATGCTGAATATGACATTTTCAGGCGATCAAAAAGGTTATAATTAACTTCAATGAACTGAAAACACACTGTGAAAGGGTTAAAGTTGTAAGACAAAAACACAGACAACTCCCAGACCAGACAATGCCGTGGTAGTGACCTCACAATCACAAGGTAGCCATGCCCTAAAGCATACCCTGCTTTATGGTCTATTTGATTCTAAATGGGACCATAATTTACTAAATGAACATCATGCTGTATTGAAGAAGACTTGAAAAAAAACTCATGTTTACTGAGGTAATAAATCAAGTGAGAAGTAGGTTCATTTTCTCATAGACTTCTATACAATCAGACTTCTTTTTGCAACCAGAGGAGTCGCCCCCTGCTGGCTATTAGAAAGAATGCAAGTTTAAGGCACTTCAGCATTGGCTTCACTTTACAGACCCGGAGGTTGCCCACCGGTGCAGACTCTGGCTCCAAATGACGTCAAAGACCATCTATATATACAGTCTATGGTATAAACATCTACATTGTAGGCTACTAACTCAATGCAAATTTGTAAAGTGTAATACTTTTAATAGTAAATCTTTTCCATTGCAACAATAGTGCACACTTGTAGGGTACAGTATATGAGTAACTGTATATTTCCTGTGTAAGATACTGAAGGCCAGCAGCAGCAGTCAGTCAGTATACGTCTCTCTGTCTACACTTGTCTCTCTTTCTGTCTCTTAAGCCGCTACCTTGTAATGAATGGTTGTAAGTTGTCCTGATCTCCCCTCGCAGAGTAACAGACTTTCCATGAACCACTATAGTAGTTACAAAGTCAATCACTAAGCCTTCTTTGTCTCCTCTAAACCTTCAGCCGAGTGTGTGTGTGATCATGTTTGTGTTTGTTGTTATCTTTTATCTATTAGTATCTATTTGATAGTGTGTTTTTGTCTTATTGATCCACCAGAGGATTGGTTGCCATAGCGTTTGTGTGGCATTAAAGTCAAAGTATCATCTAAAGGCCAAATAGATTTTTATGCCTCCGCGCCGTTGCGCCCGGACTTTGACTCAAGGATGAACTGATTACATTTTGGTGGTTAAAGGTCAAAGGTCAAGGTCACTGTCATGTCTGTCCCATTCTCATGAACGCAACATCTCAGGAACGCCTGGAGCGAATTTCTTCAAATTTAGCACAAACGTCCACTTGGACTGAGGATGAACTGATTATAATTTGGTGGTCAAAGGTCACTGTGACCTCACAAAACACGTTTTTGGCCATAACTCAAGAATTAATTTGCTAATTGTGACAATTTCACACAAATGTGTAACAGGATAAAATGATGAAGTGATGACATTTTGGAGGGACATGGATGTAAAATGCAATTTGACTGGCTGGCAGGGGCATACAACCGTGAGGCGGAAATTCTTTTTGAGGGGGACAACAAATCAAACATCTGTACTGATGTTTGAGAATGAGTCAACTTGAAGACAAACCTGAGCAGCTGTTTTCTGATTCATTATACATTAAAGCTTGTGTTTAGCTGTCACACGTTCCTGTGACAAGAAGACACTTGTCTGAGAAAAAAACAAATCCTTCATCTTTTTGTGGTAGTCATTTCACATTTTTTATCTCTTTGATCAGATGTTTGAAGTCAGTTGAAAGAAAGACAAAGGGAAGAGCTTCAAAATGACAATAAGTGACATGTTTTTGATGCTCTCCTCTCCTCAGTTCAGTACCAGTCGGGTCTTTACGGAGGAAACAACAACAGCAGCTCTCCCCTCTCCAGCCGTGGAAATTCGCCCATCGTGTGCGGGCGCTGTGGCGAGGTGTGTCGTGGGGAGGTGGTGCGTGTCAAAAACACACACTTCCACGTTAACTGCTTCACCTGCCAAGGTAAAAAAAAGCCACCACGCACCTACACACACACTCACACTCACAAGCATGCTTCTGTATATTCAGTGCACGTTAACACCTCCTCACATGCACACACATGTACACATCAGCTTCCCTTCTGCACTCCCACACTCACACACATAACGTTTCATATTCATTTATTTTTCTATCTTGGACTAAAGCCTGTGCTTCCATGTGTGGATTCCACCCACATCAATTTGCATAATTAAATATTAAATAATTGCCAGGACTCAGACAAGAAGGAACCAGCACAATTGAATCAATGATGGCTTCACAGAAATAGAAACTGAGCTATGACTTCACCGGGATCAAAGTCGATCACAAACTGTTTTATATTTAATAATATAGAAGAAAAAAACATTCAGTGACACAGGAGCGTCAGTAATTGGACGCCACTGTCACCAAGAAACGAAAGGTGACGTGATATCTCCACAGTGAGCAGAAGGTGGGGACATCTTTGATCTTTTAAACATTAGAGGCGTTGTGGTTTTTGTCTAAATATCCCAGCAGCCACTGCAGCACAATTATGGAAGTCCACTGGGGAACAATCAGTGCACATGTAATGTCTAAATACCAAAAACAGAAACTTGAGGTAGATGGCATTGATACTCAACTTACGGCCCGCCAAATCTGGTCCGCGATTATGTGACAGGTGGATATCTCAGGAACGTTTTCCTGTAGGGAATTTCTTCAAATTTGACACAAACGTCCACTCGGACTCATGAACTGATTCGATTTTGGTGGTCAAAGGTCACTGTGACCTCACAAAAGACGTTTTTGGGCATAACTGTCATATGCTAATTATGACAATTTCACACAAATATCTAACAGGATAAAATGATGAAGTGAATTTACCAGTCAGCGGAGGCATACAACCATGAACCATAATTCAGTTTTCTTTGCACTTTTAATGTATGTGCCAGAGTGCATAACAAAAGCATCAAAATAGACTATTAGAGATTGTTTATCATACTTCATCTCAGGCAGATCTGTATGTATGTTAGCTTTCCTGCTGAGAGTTAGATGAGAAAATGTATACCACTCTCATGTCTGTGAGCTAAATTTAGTGCTGGAGGGATGACGTATTTTGGTAGGCCAACCAGGAAGTTAGCATCGCCCTGGTTCCCTCAACAAAAAGTCAATGGGATTTTTCCATTAGGTTTTGGGTTATTGCAGAAAAAAAGCTCTGTGGCAAACAAACGTTTATGATACTTACACGTTTTGTTCAATAAGGTAATCTTCACAAATGAACACCACTTTTATAATTTTTCAAGTTCAAATGCAATCAGCAGAAGTAAAAAGCTAACGTTAAGCTATAAACGAACTACACCACGGTCACATGAACGCGGGTATACACAACGAGGCTGTAAAGGCGGACGAGTCAGTGTGATGTACTCATTTAGCAACTTGTTAACGACCACCTTTTTTAAGACACGTAAACGCTTCAACATTCACTAGTGGTGTATTTATTGACGTATTTTATAGCGTTGAACAAAATGTTAAAATCTCTTAAGCTTGTGTTTGTACAAATTTCAGGCATCTAACAAAAACACATTGACTTCCAGAAAGGGGAACTGGAAGTGCTAAAATGCACATTTAAGTTGAGTGTAAATAAAAATGCAATGCTTAATGCTCCACATGGAAATGAATAATAGATAGACAATGTTTGAACAGCACAAGCAAAAAATTGCATTTGTGTGTGTGTGTGTGTGTGTTTGCGTGCACACATATATGAGTATTTGTGTGTCTTTGCATGTTTGAGCTCCACCAGTGAGCAGGTGGGACAGGACGCACAAACAGAGGTCTGGAGTCAGCAGCTAGCTGAGCAGTGCAGTCAGCAGCTTTTCCTCCCGTATAGTCAGACTCCAACCAGCTAACCTCCTTTCACAGGCCGGGACCCACGCAGTCCCAGAGCGAGCTCTTTTCTACGTTTGATCTGCCAGTAACATCGCCTGGATGCACTCAGCCACAAAGCACCAGAGAGGAGGGCTTTTCTATTTTATGTCATGCTTCATTTCAGATCTTAAAAATAAACCTGAGCTGAAATAACAGCTTTGTTTTGTTTGGTTGAATAATTGACTGATTGTTTGCTCAGTCGAAACAGGACGCAAGCCAGACGTATTGACAGAAGTGGTCTCTCTTTGATATCAAAGTATTTATTATTATGGACAAATGATCTTGCAGAGTAAGCTTAATGACTTTTAGCTAATGGACCGTGGGCTGAGTAGACGTCAGCTTGGAGGTGGACAAGAATCAAACCGTCAGCTTTTAGTACACAGGCGTCTTATTTGTTCTGTCTTCTTTCCTCCCCCTCGCTGTCGCTCTCTTGTCTCACATGCTTTGTTTGTAGCCGTGAATGTCAGGGAGTTATAATGCGTCTTTGTTTGGTAAACAGTGTAATCTCCTGTTATTTGGGATTGAAGAGAGATTGGGATAATTGAGAAATAGAAACAGATGAGCTGAGTGAGATGAGACAGTAGCCCTGTGTGTTGGTGTGTTTTTTATTGGTATAGTATAGTGACTCATTTAGGTATTATGGCCTAAAATGTAAGTCCTGTTTTTTCAGCTTTGGGTAGAACAGAGTAGTAATTAATACTAGGGATGTCAATCGATTAAAATACTTAATCGTGATTAATCGCATGATTGTCCATGATTAATTGTGATTAATCACAAATTTAATCACACAATGACCGCAATAACCAGTCAGGAATATCTGCTTTTTTGTTAATCCAACAGCTAGATATGAAAGGGATGAAGGGATGATATGGTATAAACGATGTGGCGAAATCCGTAGACAACTTTGTCTCACAGTCATTTTTTTCCATCATGACATGACATTTGCAGCAGCTTAACACCTTTCATAACAGTAACTATAATACCAGCCTCCATACAAGCCGTTCCTACAAGTAAACACATCACGTGGGACATTTGGAATTAAATTTTTGATTTAACCACTAAAAACTTTGTTTTCTGTCAGCGCGATAAGAACAAAGCACAGAATGAATATCAATGAAGTTTTCAAGGCTGATCACTCGTAAAAAAAAAAAAAATGCAACTCTGCAAATAATATCTTTCTGTTCTCATAAAAATCTCATAAAATATGCAAGATGTTCATAAATTTGCCCTCGTTTTTAAAGCGAATGATGCCAGTTTTTGGAATACTATGTCCATCTCCTGCTGGGTATGCAAATATTCAGTCGTAACTCCTCAATTTGACAGATGAATGTTAATACTTGACTACTGAAAAGCCCATTCTCTACCACACAATGTCGAAGAATCCATATTGTGGGACATATTTGTACTGTTTATACCAACCACTCCCTCAGTGAGACTGTAGACTGGTTAGACTTTACCTTTTCTAACCTCCCCTCCACTCTCCTCCTCTTTGATCCATCCGTCCATCCTGATCACACTCATGCAAATGCAGAGGAGGAAATCCATCCCATGTTGATGAAGCGAATAGACGAGGGAAGACAGTGACAGGACGGCAGACGTGCGCTGGATGGACAGATCGATAGCCTCATTGATACCTCCCCTGGGTCCCCCTGTCTCTTCCTCCACATCCTCATCCCCTCACTTTGCCGTCTGCTTCCCTTTCTCCTCACATCTTCTCCTTTCCTCTTCCTCTAATCTCTCCCTTGACTCCCATCTTGCCTTTCTTCTCTTGCAAGTCTCGCCTTAGCCTCGTGTCTAAAATAATCCTCTCCTTTTTTTGCACCAGAAAATTGAGCCATGTTCATCATCTGTGACCTTACAGCATCTCTTTTTTTTAAAGAACAAACTCAGCCATAACTGGGGAAAAAAATAGTCTGATTCTCACGGTGCATTGAGACATTTCAACCCCATTTTTGGAGACTTTTATAGGATAATTTTCATTTAAAGGGGCTCTATGTAAGAATCAGAAAATGCTTGTTAACAGTGGCACCTGTGGACGTTAAGTCAACGACAGTCAGCGTCCTGTTGTTTGCGCTTGTGCTCGCACTACGTAGACGCGAGCGATCATCGGTCAAAACAGTGAGGCGACACACATGAGACTGAACGTGATTGACAGCTAAAACCACAATATCACTATATATTTCACATGCTTGGCAGTAGTGTTCGCTCACTCTACCTGTCCAATAGAACAGCTCCGGTTCCGTTTTAATACCCAAAACCAAACAAAGTCCCTCCAGGAATCGAAGGCCCGACTGATGTTGATCCTAGTTTTCCCCAGACGTCAGTCACATTACTGTTTTGCGAGACTTTGTGTTTTTTTGTGCTTCCGTGGAGTTTGTGTTGGAGTCTGAGTTGTGGTGGAGGCTGGTTGTTTGTTGGAGTTAGCGGACTCCATTTCTAACCGAACGTTAGCTATGGTTTTACACTGTTAGTCCTGTAGCGGAGTTGAAGAGAGTAAAGGCACTCACGAGTGCACATTATGTCACATCCTGCATTCTTCACATTAAAAGCAGTCTACAGGCTGATTGAGGAAACAGAAATTCACGGAAGGTCTCATTTTTTAGGTTAGGTTACAACCTGTTCACACATTGGCAATGAAAAACGATTAAAAAACATCCCTTTAAGTAGTCTCTCCTCAAAGGTGATGCTCAACGGGTGCACACTTAATTTATTTGGATGGATTGTAAAGTCTTCACACCTGCTCAACAGAATATAAAATACGACTGATTCTTTTTACCAGCTCACTGCAAAGCCTGAACCACTTTGGTTGGAAACAAGTTTATATGTGTTCAGAAATGAAGCATTGCAGGAGCAGTGAATTTTATCAGTATTAGCGTACGCTCAGCCATACAGACAGTCACGGATGGCTCTTTCTTCACAAGAGACTTCAAGGACGAACTGTGAAGTGTGTACCGCTGCATCAGCTCAGCTGCTCTCTTTTGTTCGCGTCCTTGTGCGAGCATTTGCAACAGTGGGTCAGTGTGCTGGTGTGTTGCTGTGCATGCCTGTATGTTTTCTTGTGTATCTGGAAGCTAAATCAGAAAGATGAGACAGTCAACGTGTGTATGAAGCCTCCAGGAGTTCTTGTTTCTTGCATCCGTCTTCATTTATCTCCATTCTTTTTAAATCCGTTGCCTCTTTCTTTCAGTCCCCAGACCCTTCGCTCGCGCCGCTGGCAGTAAACAAAGAAACCATTATCTGTTGTCTTTCTGCCAATTGTGTGTGTGTTTGCGTGCATGTGTGTCCAGACCCCGAGCACTTCAATCTAATAGGCTACAAATCACCGTTAACAGATGTAGAAGAAAAGTATTTAAATACTTCAGTGCTTCAGACGAACTGCAGCTGAACCGGCCCCCCTGATGAGCAGACGGGAGAAGTGGGAGGCTGGTGACGAATGAAACTGATGGAGCAGAGAGTGGAGAAGGGGATGGATACTGTGATGAAAGGGAGGAGAAAGAAAAAAAATGTCTTTATTGATTTGTATTTATTTTATTTATTTGTGACCTGAAGTTTATTTTCTGTTTGTTTTCTCTATACCAGCCTCCTCTACTTCTCCCTTCTTTTAGGCCTGTAAGTTAGAAAGATCTTTCACTTCTTGCTGCAATTAAACAAAGAAAGAAATATCTGAAAATATGCAATGGTATACAGTGTTCACGGCAAACCAGTTGCATCACATACATATGTGAAATGGACCTGCAAAAAGTGTGGTCAAGCAGTTAATTTTGGGATTTTAAGCCCTGTTTCTGTTTCTTGCAACATCACTATGGCATGATAGAAGCTGTTGTCTAGAATTTTTTGACAGTTCAAGGTTATGAAAAAGAATTTCGGACACTTTTTAGAGTCCCTTCTCCAGATCATGTCCTTACCCTGTGATACCCAAACGTTTTCTGGGATGCCCTTCTTTGGAACCCGAAACAAAAATCACGGATACATTGCAAGTTAAACATTGAAACGTCAAGGGCGCATTGACAGTAAACTCTAGAGCAAGACAGGCTTCTTCATATTTAGATGTGACTGACATGTTTGCTTGCTAACCTCAATCTTGAGCACTTGCCAGCATCACAGCACTCATGTTTCTTTATTGTTCCTGAATTCATCATCCTTCATACTGTAGATCTTTTTGACTAATTTTGACTGCCTTTTGAGAAGCACGAGTGGAATTAATAACATCAACAATGGCTCAGTTGTCGCAATTTTTCCAATGCAGACTAGCAATTAATAATGATATTTGTTGTGTTAACTACTTTCTTAACCTCACGTTTAAATCATAAATGTTTTTTAATTACAGAGGCTTCGCCTCATGATCATTTGTTTGGGGTCCCTAAATGCAAAACTTGTTTGGTTTTGCCGAGCTGTAACTGAACCTCAAACTGCAGAGCCAATATGACGGTTTACAATTGAGCAATTTCTCAGTCCTTTAATGTCATTATAAGCCTGAATTATTTCCCGTGAAATCTCTTTTGATCGTTATTTCTGTCTGGTGAGAATACGTTATACAGGTCCAGACACAGACAGAGTATGGATGTACTACACTATTGAGACAGACTGGAGGCTGGATGACTCTCTAGATGGTTGTAGACAGTCATAAAAATGCTCTTACTCTCTGCCAGCGGATCAACCATCCAGCAGAAATAATCAGCAGTGAAGGTTGAAGTCGCTTAAGTCCATTTTGCATTAATGAAAGTTACTAGTTACTGTTAAGCTGATTTAGCACACAGAAAAGAGACTAAAAACCGTCAGAGTTTGGGGCAACAGGTGGAGTCAGGGAAGGTCAGAGTGAGGTCACATGGGGTCATAAGGTCATTCGTGACGGGTCTGGCACGGAGGACACTGACATTTCTTTGACCTTTTTTGAACATTAAGCTTCAGTCAGCAAGTTCAAGTGGCAGCAGGAAGATTTGTCCCTGAAAGACTACAATCTTATATGACCAAGAGGTAGTAATGGATGGTAGCAGGAAGACACATTTATTTAGTTGTGGCATGTGCTGCTTCTATTAGAATTTGAAATCTGCTGAATTAAATCTTTTGCTTAATGAAATTATTCAGGCTCAGACACACTTTTGATGTAATTCATGACAGGTTGGATGGTTTTGAGAGGAATTCTGATCTGAGTTGTGACCTTATGCTCATCATACAGACATCCTGTCTGTTTGATCTGCTGCATGATTTGGGTCTGTTAACAAACATGTCTTTTTGCAGTAGTGCATGTAGGAATAATTAGAAATAACAACCAGTGACATTTTTGGGGATAAATCAGTTCCCATTTACTTTCTGTCTCACAGAAAAGAAGCCTCTCCATCGTTTCTGCTGAGCTTTGCTGACTGTTCATCTTTATTAGGGGCAAAGTTTTAGAATGAGACCTGAAACAGGTTAATGTCAATCTAATAAAGATGCACTGACAGCAAAGCAGATTCATGCACAGATGTGTTTTGAGCAAAATGCTAACGTCAGCATGCTAATATGTTCACAATGACAATGCCTATACAGAATGTCCTGATGTTTATCAGAATTATGTTTACCATCCATATGTTAGGATGCTAGCATTTGCTATTTAGCACAAAAATACAGCTGAAGCTGATGGGAATGTCATTTTGTCATAAGCCAAAGCTTTAAGGACACATTGGGCCTCATGCAAGAACCACTGGTACGAACAGATTCATTCTTAAGTGGTTTGTACGAGTGATTTAGGAGAACTTGTCGCATTCACCAATTCTCTTGTATTTTGAATTTTCTCTTAGGTACGAACACAATTTGTTAGAGGTCAGAAGTTTTTCACTGATGGATTGTAGATTTCATTTCTTTGAAAAAACTTTGAGTTTTAAAATCCTTTATATAAATTATACTTCATAATTATGTTGACATTATCCTGTTTGACTCTGCAGTTCGAATTATAATATAATTCCAAATGTATTCTTACAGCCTAACGACGTCATCATTAACTTAAATTGGCCATTGTTGCTATAGTATGATACTACAATATAAATATGAACATCTCAAACTACAAAACGACTTAAATTACGCACTAATTGAAGGTTAATTTGTCTCTTTGTCTTAACCAGGCGCGTCTTGGCTGACTTACTTCTTTTGGATGCGTATCAGCCTCTTGGAAGAGAGCGTGTCTTTAGACAGCGTGCTGATATATTGACAGAGACACATGAATGGGGCAGGATGTGTATCTTTATATGGTATCACTGGGGTGTTAGTTATGCTAATTTACAATTCTCATGAACGCGCACTGATTTACGCACAGGTGGCATTCATCATGTTTACGCAGATCACTAACACAGTTATCTGAAGTTAGGAGTGTTTGTTGCTGAATCTGACGTGGCACACTCCTACGAGCCCACGGTACGAGGAAAAAGTACGAGAAAGTTAAGATAAGAATATGATAATATTCTTGCATGAGGCCCCTTGATATTTTGACCTGATGAAGGCGCTACATGAAAAGTCAAAGTCAATTGTATTATGCCCTTTTTCCCAGCAGCCATTCAGTCATGTTATTACAGGGTAAACACAGGTGTAATTAATAACGTTAATTATGGCCCTGCTCCATTTAGGTGGGTGTGGGCCCTGGTATTGTGCATGCTGGCTCACTGGGATACACTAGAGTGGGATCATAATTAATTTGATCAATTACACCTCTGTTTACCCTGCTATGATGATGGCTGCTATGAAAAGGGCCTGTTACAGTTCATCCTGATGGGAACAAGAATGTCTGCACGAAATGTCATTTTAATCCATCCAACAGTTGTTGAGACATTTCAGTCGGAACCAAAGTGGTGGACCAATACACAATGTCTTCCCTGGAGCCAT
>CAKALU010058245.1:0-14812 GCA_916700995.1 Hozukius guyotensis | reverse complement strand
AATTGGTTTCAGAGAAAGAAAATAAAGCTGCTAGAATGGCCCAGCCAATCACCTGACTTGAATCCAATTGAAAATCTATGGAAAGAACTGAAGATCAGAGTTCATAGAAGAGGCCCACGGACCCTTCAAGATTTGAAGACTGTTTGTGTGGAAGAATGGGCCAAAATCACACCTGAGCAATGCATACGACTAGTTTCTCCATACAGGAGGCGTCTTGAAGCTGTCATTACCAACAAAGGCTTTTGTACAAAGTATTAAATAAATATCAGTAAGCGTGTTCAATACTTTTCCCCTGTGTTATTTCACATTATTACACATAACTTAATTTCTGAACTTATTTGTTTTGGTTTCTTTGTATGTATGGATTACTTGGGTTGTTACCAACATCTGGTGAAAATTTCATGTCAATAGCACCTTTGGAAATATATTTACTGAGAAAAATGGTGACGTGTTCAATACTTATTTTACCCGCTGTATATATATATTTTTCCCTTCTTCTTATTATTATTATTTCATGACTTATTTGTGGATACTCCCCCTGTGTTGTATTCTCTACAATTTGAATTTTATGTACCCATGATTGAGAATCAGTTAGGTCCTTTGTGGCCAGCTGTGTCTGTGTGGATGTTGTTGTCAGGTATGATTGATTGATTGATTGATGTGTTGTGTCACGGGTGAGTGTTGTTCACAAAAACAAATTAACTTTCCTTGTATAGTGACTGTTCTATTGCTTATTGACAATAAATAAAAAGACCTTTGAAAGATGAATTATTGCATTAACATGAACACATCGCAAACTGTCAGACCACTGCATAACTAAATAAGACAGTAAGTTATTAAAACTTTAAGCAGAGTATGAACTTCTCCAACTTTTATCCAGACCCCTGAACACAACGTTTAACTGAGTAACTGATCTGGTTGGTTGAGGCTAACAGTAGCTAACATTAGCATTAACGTTAGCATTAACATTAGCTAACTAACTTAAACGTTACACGTAAACAAGAACAAGAGCCTGCTGACAGACTACGTACAACAGAGAAACAAACAGATGAGATATCCCTGATAACAGAGGTGCAGAACACACAGACAGGTGTCTCTACCTGGTTGTCGGTTGTCAACAGACGAGCCAAAACTACCGACGTCCGAGCGAAACCAAGGAAGAAGAGTTTCTTCTTCTGTGTTTACATTCCCGGCAGGCTTGACGCTTCGTATGCATGTGCTGCCCCCTGTAGTTTACAATGTGAACTACACCAGATGAACACAACACTCCACAGTGAAATGATAGATTGATGAGATTATCATGTTTTGTCCTATTTTTTTTATTATTGTAATATGTAATATGTAATTAATAAATAAATAAAAATATTATTTTGAATAAATATGTATTTTTACTTTTTACACTGGCCACTATATATATATATATATATAAACTGGGGGAAAAAAGTTTGGAAATTTGTGTTTGGTGGATTATTTCTCTGTTGTCTAATGCTAATTGGCATTGTATTTTACATCGTTGGAAAGCCTGTTTATTTACCTTCAAAATGATGTCCAAGTTGTAAGGATCGTGCTTTAGTGGGATGAGATTATGCAATTATGTGGGTATAGCCCTAGAAAAAAATGCCCAAATGCTTTTATATACAGTATACATATATATATATATATATATATTAAAAAAAACTCGTGTAATTATATATATATATAATTACACGAGTTTTTAAACGACATTGAGGAATATACATTAATATTATAATAATTATAATATCCAGAAGGAAATATTAGGCCTAATGCAGCGTGAGGATGCAGCTGTATTGTGTCCAGTAGAGGGCGGTCTACTGTTGCTGACTTCCTGTCTCCTACATGCAGGAAACGAGCGGCAACCACAGAAGAAGAACCTCCCCTCTAGGATGAACTGAATGAATGTGCTAGGCTGCTAAATCACCTACTTTCTATTAGAACACGTGTGTTTAAAGACTACTGCAGGGTGCTGTTTGGAGTGATAATGTCGGGGATACCTGCAGACACATGGCAGCCGCCCACAGTGGCTGTGGACACCACGTGAGTCTTTATTGAACCCGATGAATGATAACTCTGCTAAGCTAGCTAGCTCTGTAACGTGACGGAGCTAGCGGTGTGTTGTGTTAGGTTAACTTTGGAGATACTACAATGTCTTCCAGGGCTTTGGATACTCTTAAACACACCGTCAGAGTACTGCCTGTGCTGTTGAAAGACGCCAGATACATACTAATACTGACTAGTACATACTAATACTGACAAATACATACTAATACTGACTAATGCATACTAATACTGACTAGTACATACTAATACTGACTATACATACTAATACTGACTATTGCATACTAATACTGACTAGTACATACTAATACTGACTAGTACATACTAATACTGACAAATACATACAAATACATACTAATACTGACAAATACATACTACATACTAATACTGACAAATACTGACAAATACATACTAATACTGAGCATGCTTTGCAGGATGGGGACGGTTGTGGTGGAGCTGTACTGGAGACATGCACCAAAAACCTGCAAGAACTTTGCAGAGCTGTCCAGAAGAGGCTACTACATCAACACCAAGTTTCACCGGATAATCAAAGACTTCATGGTGCAGGGAGGAGACCCCACAGGAACAGGTGGGTTCATCACACACACTATTATCCTGACAGGTGGGTTCATCACACACACTATTATCCAGACAGGTGGGTTCATCACACACACTATTATCCAGACAAGTTGGTTCATCACATACACTATTATCCAGACAGGTGGGTTCATCACACACACTATTATCCAGACAGGTGGGTTCATCACACACACTATTATCCAGACAGGGGGGTGTCCACACATACACTATTATCCAGACAGGTGGGTTCATCACATACACTATTATCCAGGCAGGTGGGTTCATCACATACACTATTATCCAGACAGGTGGGTTCATCACATACACTATTATCCAGACAGGTGGGTTCATCACATACACTGTTATCCTGACAGGTGGGTGTCCACATACCTTTGTGTTCTTTTGATCTGTTTTTCATGGTTTGGGCTAATGGAAGTTTCCTGGAAAGGACTATTTGGCAATTTGGCACTGGGGTTATAGGTCAAAGTGTTTAATTAGTATTGATAAATCTACAGGCAAACATTAAATTCAATATACAGTATACAGAGAATTCTATTAAAACAATAAATGAAGATTGAATGTTTATTTGGGTTTAAATGGAGCAGTTCTTTCAAGGAGGTTTCTCTGGAAATCAGCAACTGTTTATAAACTAAGCTTAAAAAAATGTATGAGAACTTTGTCTCTATTTTCCCTATAATTTGTACCAAATAACATAGTCCTTACAAGGAAATTATAAGAAAATAATGAGCCCCATAAAATGAAGCTTACTGGGAAATGTTATGCTACAGCACACAATGATATTTTAGAAAACAGCGTGGTTCCAGTTTTATAGCAACAGTTTGGGGACGAGACTTTCTTCTTTCAAAGTGAAACTTTAAGGTGAAATATGCCAATTTTGAACCCTGTGTCGTGAGGATCATGCCACCACCACATGTTTTAATTATGAACCTTTTTATTATTTTAATTTTAATTTGTGGCCTATCAACATTTCTGTTCTTCAAATTGAAATATATTTAATACCAAGTCTTACACGACATGTAGTAGATCATGCATTTGTTGGTCAACTTATCAATCACATTCACTTTGTAAACATGTCGTATTGAAACTCACAGTTCAGTGTCCATTATTATTGTATATTATAGTTAATCTATAGTTTACTGATCTTTGTTTTTCTAACAGGTCGCGGTGGTGCCTCCATATTTGGTAAACAGTTTGAAGATGAACTGAGCCCAGAACTGAAATTCACAGGTAATCACAGTGGAAAAATCCCAATTGAATACAAGGTGGAAGGAAGAGTTGGTAAATAAAGAAAAGGCCCCTGCACCTTTTACAATAAATGTATTAGTATCTGTGTCACTACTGAGTCCTTAGTGGGGTTTTTTTTTTATGATTATTAAACTACATTAGTTTTAGCGAGGTGTACCTAATAAACTGGCAACTCAGGGGATATTCAAATACATTCATTAAAGTGAATGTACCAGATGTTATGCAAAAGTTGTTGAGGTTTTGCCTCAAGAATTTCTTGATTTGAAATCTGATTGAAATGGAGCGATTTAATGTTACAGATTCATAAAATTTAATATTTATCTGATACTCGAGGGACTTTTAACACTGAAAAGTCACAAAATTCTCATTTAATTTGTGTTTCTGGCAGGTGCCGGTATTGTGGCGATGGCCAATGCAGGACCGGACACAAACGGCAGCCAGTTCTTCTTCACTCTGGGACCCACTCAGTGGTTGGATGGAAAGCACAGTATTTTTGGAAGAGTATGCCAGGGGATGGGAGTGCTGAACCGGATTGGGATGGTAGAGACGACCGGTCAAGATCGGCCAGCCGATGATATCAAAATCCTCAGAACTAATGTACCCAAATAAACAAAAACTGTTTTTTGTTTTTTTTATATACTGATTTTTTTAATTAAATAAATGTTTGTTACAAGTTTCAATGTCATGTTTTTAATTGTATGAGGCTATCCCAATATGGAAATGATCAATCCATGACAGTGTTGCACTCATACCGACTGAAAGGTAGGGATAAAAATTCACACCCAGCTACATACCACTATAAAGTAGAGCTAGAACGATTAAATGATTAATTGAATTACAGAAAATTAATCAGCAACTACTTTGATTATCGATTATTTCATTTTCAAGCAAAAATGCCAAATATGTGATAGGTCAAGGTTAATAAATTTGAGAAATGCTGCTTTTGCTGGACTTAACAGTAAACTGAATATATTTGCATTTTGTTGATTGGATTAAAAAAAAAAAATTGAAAATGTTATATTGAATCCTGGGAGTTTAATGTTTTGTAGACTAATGATTATTAAGAGAAGAATCGGCACATTAATCGATAAAGAAGATAGTCATGGAATGAAGAGATTTAGATAAAAGAATTGGTTATTGTTTTGTATAATGCTTGAGGGGTTCTGTTAAAATGTAGTTTCAAAACATTTTGTTGTTAATCACATGGAAAGACACTAAAGTAAAGGCCCTTTCAGACAGAACGCGAAAACGGCACCACTTAGCTCTGAAACTCATTATTTCCAATAGTTTGTGCTGTGCCACGATGACTTTTTGCTGCGTAAATATTAGAGGTGTAAGAAAATATCGATACACTTGAGTATCGCGATATTATGTTTGGTGGTAATGTATCGATTCTCAAAAGCACTGTATCGATTTGTAATTAATAGTTTGCATGCAAAGTGGTGTAAGGGCGCACAGCTAACGTTTCTTTAACTCAGATATTATGCATATGGTGGTGTGTCCTTTACAGTTTTCCTATTTGATTTGAAAAAACGCATTGTATTGCCTTGCTGACAGTATCGCAATATATCACGATATATTGAATCGTAACCCCTGTATCATGATACATATCGTATCGCCAGATTATTGTCAAAATGAACATAATACATTTTTATCACTCTATTTCTGTAGTCAAAGAAGAGTAAAACAAAATCCCATTTCTTTCAGTCCACTCACCTCAGTCACATGTATACAAAATGAAAATGAGCAAGCCATAAAAAAAAAGAATAAAAAAATGAACAAGCCATATAGCCCCGGAAAGTATTTTATTATATAAATGTAAAGTCATGTACAAAGTCACAAGTTCTATATAGATATATCAAAAAAACACCTCATCAATATGGTAATCCAAAGAAATGCTATCCCTAAAAAAGTAAAAGTCATGTTTAAGGCATTATATGATTTGCATTATAAATTCAAGCAGCAAGTAGTTTAACACTTTTTTTGACAGCCTGAGGAGGTATATTTATTTGGCTTAATATATGTTGTAAAGTATACACTGAATGTATGAAATATTAGACAAGTAAAAGCATCAATTTCTCTTAAGTCAACATAAGTCACAAAGAAAATGTAGGTGATCAAATGAGATGAGTTTGAGTTAAGTTATTTAAAAGCCAGCGTATCTGCTTGTTATAGTTGGTTTTAGTTTACAGTCACAATCAGAACAGTAAGAAAGTAAACTTTGAGAGACTTGTGTCTGAGAAATGTCAGCACCTCTGATAATGTTGACGTTATAGCGTCAGGAACTTTGGTGAGTTTCACAGATGGAATCACATGAATGCCTTCGGCCTGCAATGATAAAAGAATGACTGCTGCTCAGGCCCGTCCAGTTAGAAAAACAGGACACTGAGGAGAACAAAGGGAAGAAGAGCTGCAGAGGTCACAGAGGTGAACAAAACAGCACAGTTACGTGTCTGATCTGAACAAAGCATTGGCAACGGGTTCAGAGGAGCCGGTTGTGTAGGGTAAGAGCAACGGATCTGTGGAACTAAGCCAAGTCCACTGACTTGTTTTAGCATGAAAAAGATTGCAAGTTCATTTTTGAGTTGGGATTATTTTGCCACACATACGGATCCCAAAGTCAAGCATTAACTTCCACGTTCAACTTTTTACAACTTTCTCCAAATAAATAAATAAAAAAATAACCATGAAGTATACTTTTCTGTTTAAGGTAAAATAGTTTGACATTTACAGACGCTTATACGCTTATTCGCTTTCTTGTTGAGAGGTGAGATGAGAAGATTGATACCACTCTCATGTCTCTTCAGCCAGGAGATGGTTAGCTTAGTTTAGCATTGAGACGAGAAGCAAATCCTCCAAATATCAGTAATTAACACATCATTTCATGTTTGTTTAATCCATACAAAAAAATGTAAGTCTGTGTTGGTTGGCAACCTCAAGGTATTTTTCCTCACTGTACTGAATACAAATTCAAGGTATGTGTACTATGTTAAGCTACTTTTACTTCTACTCCCCTACATCTCAGAGTTAAATATTGTACCTTTTACTCCACTACGTTCGTCTGACAGCTTTAGTTACTTTACAGATTACAGATTTTGATCCCTTTCCTGTCCAGTAAAAGCCTCCAGATCTCCAGATGTGTTGATTTTGTGTCTTTTGAGTTTGTGATAAACTGAAAGATTAAATGTTCCTTTATGTGTTGAGACAATTCTCCTACTTCTCCAGCTGAATAAACTCTTTAAAAAGCCTCTTGGATCAGCTAGACAATGCATCGTCACAAAGCTGTGAACAGGGCTGTTTTTCTAACCTCATGAAAAGGTGACTTTTTAGAGATACGTGGTTCTCACAGGACAGTGATCCTACAACCATATGATGATCTTATAGAATATGATGCATTCCTGAAGATTAAACTATAATTAAGGGATAATGTACACTGAGCCGGTAATTGTTGTGAAAGAATCCCCGACAGTGAAGGGGATTCTTTCACAACAATGACCCGCTAGCTGCACATTATCCCGCTTATTACACGGCTACTTACTGAAGAAATCAATATTTTGACACAAAACGGTCTAACATCAGAGCTGCGCCCATAGCAACAGTCTGCTATACATAGCAACGGTCTGTTATACAGAAATTACAGACCGCAGAACGCTGTGATTGACCAATCAGAATTGAGTATTCAACACAGCCGTGTAATAACAGTATATAAAGGAGTTCAAATTAGCACAACCTTAAACATCTACAGCAGTAAAATGCAACATACACATAATGTAGTGTCTGTTTTCAGGCTTTAAATAATCTAGCCAGTGACCGGAGACTTTGGCCAATCACAAGTCATTTCAGAGAGCGTTCCTATTGGCTGTTCATTCAACGGAGGCAGCTGTCAATCACTCACAAACTCTGATCAAACAGTCAAACTAGGCAGCGTTGATCAAATATGAATCAATATTCTGTTACTGTAATGCCTATTTCTTGCCTCAAATAATTTCAGAAACATCTTGTAGTGTCCTGTTTAGCTGTAAAATTAGAAAGTTTGCTCATTTTGCTGGTGGGCGGTGCTTGGTATTTCCTCAACTGATCTCAACATGGCTGCTGGGTCACAGACTTTCTCATTTTACAGCTAAACAGGACACAGAGACACAAGATTTTTTTTTCAGATTACCTGTCTCATGTACTACTGTCAGGATATGGTGACCGTTTTATAAAAATAACTTTTTTAAATCATATTTGCTCCATTTCTACCCACAGGGAACATTTTGCTGCACAAAGAGAACTTTTACTTTAAGGGCTTTAAGTACATGTTGATGATAATACTTACATACTTTTACTTAAGTAAGGTTTTGTCACAGTGTGGTATTAGTACTTTTACTGACGTAAATGATCTGGATACTTCTTCCACCACTACCAGGAAGTCACTGCACCCGGCCAATAAATAGTCCAGCACATAAACCCCGTAAACCACTTCAGTTTTCTTATGGATTAAACAAACAGGATGTAATGTGTTAATCAGTGAGCTATAGAGGAGCTTTTTTTTTTTTTTTACCTTCGGACAGAGCCAGGCTAGCTGTTTCCCCCTGTTTACAGTCTTTATGCTAAGCTAGGCTAGTTGGCTGTAGTTTCACATTAACCGTGCAGACATGACAGTACCATTGATCGAGAAGGAGAATAAGCGTATTTCCCAAAACTATTCCTTTAAAAGCCATAAAAAAACAAACTATTTTCTCAATGAGCATCTTACTATAAGTGATGGGTCTGATTTCAGTTGTTTCACGAGGGATTTCTGTACGTTTTTGTCTTTGTGGTTTGAAGTGGGCGGGGCTCTGTTGTCTGGCATGTATCAGAAGTTACATAAGAAACAGAATTTGATCACAGATGTTGGGTTGTTTGCTTATGTTGTCATGGTGATGACACTATCAAATTACATTAACTAATACATTTATCAACTAATAACTAAGGATGTTTTCCCCCATACATTTTAATTTGATTGTTGTTTTTTTTGTAACAAATATGTTATAAAGAAATATTTCAAAGTTGAAACCAGCCGCTTTAAAAACAACAACAAATAACTTTCCAGTACATTCAACAGCTTTTAAATATAGTAAAGGAATTAACTAGAATAACTAAACACAGTGTCCTCAGGTATAAACTGGGAGCCGGTACAGTGGTAGAGAGAAAGGCCCCATATAAGCATATAAGCACCCGGTTTATCATTCCACATTAGAGTGATGGCTTACGTACTTCAAGTTTAGCTACCTCAACAATCTGAATTCACAGTAATGTCCCACCTATTGACGGCAATAACGTTAATAAAAGTTAGGTTAGTTGGATTTTGAGGTACTTGAGATGTGGATTGTAGAAAATAGATTGCAACTTAATGTAGTATTTTGTACATTCAGTATCTGTAACAATTCCAAATATAATTTAATGATTAAAAAAACTCCAATATTAGACATTTAATATCCTGTATTCAGATAGAATAAAATACTAATTACTAACCACCATATACTATACAGTATATATATATATATATATATAGAGAGAGAGAGAGAGAGAGAGAGAGAGAGAGAGAGAGAGAGAGTAAACAACCTGCTCTACATGTTAAAATAGAAGTTATTTTTAAAGGATTGACATTTCATTACACATCGCCGTTTTGCCCGCCATCAGGGACATGCAGTGAGGCGCTGATGCTTGCCATTTCCTTTGTCATCACTGGAAGGTTACCTGCAGGTCGGGAGCACGTCTTGATACGCTGGAGGAAGGTATTCATATTGTTAACGAATATCACTTGCAGCAGAACAAGCACTATGCACCGGCGACACAAAATAGGTTCCAATGAAGTTTAGAAACTTTAAACTACTACTGCTTCTTAAAACTGAAAAACACCAACTATAAAATAACACTAACAATCATCACTGACCTGCCAGAGAGTCCCTTTTCCTTTGGCCAGTTTGCAGACCATGGTGATTGGAATCATCGTAAGAGACGACATGGCCAGAAACCAGCCGATCCAGTACGCCCACCAAGGATACACATAGGAGTTGTTGAACCTCAGGGGGGTGTATTTCAGGAGCAAAAACACAAGTGTGCCCTTTAAAGGGAAGCAAATCACAATAATATGAACATTGTTGGATCAAAAGGAACTGCTTTGCAATGCAACAGCTTGGGTCCATGTTTACTTCCTGTCAGCTTGTGTCTTTCATATTCACTGCTACAGGAAATAAACGGGGACACATTTACAATGTGAAAAGTGCTTCGTCCGAAATCACATACTACGCAACGTACGTTTGTGTGAATAAACAGTAGTATGTATCTTTTTGGACGCACTGAGCAGTGATTTACGTCGTCACTTCCTGAGAGCCTTCTTGCCGGTTGGAGGCGTGTAACCATGGTAACTCGAGCCAACTTCATGTGACCAAAACAACGGTTTGTGTGAGAATCAAAGTCTGAATTAATTTAAAATATATATTACGCCTAGCAAAGTGAAATCTTACAGTTAAATTGAAGTGTTATTGATGTTACAGAGCTGACCGTCAACGTCCGTTATGAACGTTGACGTCACTACTGCATTGCATTGTGTGATATTTATGCCGCCGTAGTGTCCAGCGTTGCATACTGTAATATTTCAAATAGTATGCAATACATGTACTATTGGTTTCATACTAAGGTTTTGGACATTATAAAATATCTCACATACTGTTTAAGCGTACTAAATAGCATGTTAGTATGGAATTTCAGACGCAACCACGGCCTTAATATAATTTATTCTGGCCTCTTTAAAACACCTACACTGCATGTGAGAGGGGTGGCATACATCCAGCAGTACTTGATCAGTGATGGAGGTTTGTACCCAATCATGTCCTCAATGTTGTCATAGAAGCGTTCAGCACCTTGGACAGAGACAAACACGTCACACATAACATACATTATGTAGTATATTAAATTTCACTATATACTTAATTTAGCCATTTTTTCAGGGCGAGATCATTATATAGTCAAAGCCTTTATAATCAATACATTGTGTGGAATTGGGACATTGGTTATAATGTTGTACAATTATTGTATGAAACATAAAAACCAAAGACAGTTGTACCATTGACAACTGTATCTTACCATAAATCCATCCAATAACCACTGACTGGAAGATTGCCATCAGAAGAAGAGAGGGACCACTGCAAACGTAGTGATCAAAGATCTGCAGGATGTATGCGCCAGCCTAAAATGAAAACAGGTAATAAATTGGTCTAGATACCAACTGTCTTTTATTTTGTGCTGAGAAAACAAGATTCCACTGATGTCAGTCCTAAACTAGAGACCATCAACCCAACCGGTCGAGGCAGACGGCCGCCCAGCCAGAGCCGGGTTCTGCCCAAGGTTTCTACTCGTTGTTGAAAGGGGAGTTTTTTCTTGCCGCTGTCGCAAAACAATGCATGTTCATGGGGGATCTCTTGTTGGGTATCTAAATTATAGAGTACGGTCTAGACCTGCTCTATATGAAAAGCGTCCTGAGATAACTTCTGTTATGATTTGAGGCTATATAAAAATAAATTGAAATTCATTTTAACACTACTAACTTCTTTAACGCTTTAACACAAGCTCAGTTTTAAAGCTAGAGTGAAGATCCTGGTATCATATGAAACTAGAAAAACCTATTTTCTAAGGGGTCCCTTGACCTCTGACCTCCAGTGAATGAAAATGGGTTCTATGGGTACCCACGAGTCTCCCCTTTACAGACATGCCCACTTTATGATAATCACATGCAGTTTGGTGCAAGTCATAGTCAAGTTAGCACACTAACACACTGACAGCTGTTGTTGCCTGTTGGGCTGCAGTTTGCCATGTTATGATTGGAGCATATTTTTTATGTTAAATGCAGTACCTGTGAGGGTTTCTGGACAATATTTGTCATTGTTTTGTGTTGTTAATTAATTTCCAATAATAAATATATACATACATTTGCATAAAGCAGCAGATTTGTCCACTCCCATGTTGATAAGAGTATTAAATACTTGGCAAATCTCCCTTTAAGGTACATTTTGAACATTAATTTGCAATTAATCGTGATTAATCATGGACAATCATGCGATTAATCGCAATTAAATATTTTAATCGATTGACATATATATATATATATATATATATATATATATATATAGTATATCTGGCAAAGTACCCAACTACACACACAGGCACACACACACACACACACACAAACACAGAATCACAAGGTGAAAACAATACCAGTGTTGCTGTCGTGGATGGTAATAAGAAAAAAAAATGGTAAAAGATACAGTTAATTGATCAGACTTCAAAAAAACTCTCACATGATCAATTGCTTACGTCACCAGTGACCACCAATGAATGCTTACTTGTGACACCAATAAGAGGCCAAACACGTAGCTAACAGCACAGATTAGCATCAGAAGAAGCTCTCTGCGGTATCCCTTTCGGATCTGGGAAGGGTAGTTATCCGACAGAGAGGTCATGATGCTTTCAAGCCCAACAAACTGGAGAATGACAGAAAGACAAGTCAGCGCAAAGACAAGTTAACAAAAGAAGAACCACCGGAGGACATTATTTTAGGGAGACATAAGGAAGGCTGCAGCTGACCTGTCCGTCTATTCCTAACAAGATGATCATGCTGAAGAAGCACACGGACCAGACTTGAGGCCACGGCAGAAGGGTCACAGCTTGTGGGTAGACGATGAACACAAGGCCAGGGCCTGCAGAGTGAAACCAACAGAGTGAGCCATTGCGGTCTGCCACAGTGTCTTTTTTTGATACAACTTTGTCTATTTTAGGTATAAAAATCATAAAACATAAGACTGAAAATTAAAATGAAGAAACAACTTCATATAGTCTGACAGTTTGAATGACCTACTGACATTGGCAGAGAGTAGATTCACACTCATACCTGACTCAGCAACTAAAGAAATGTCGACACCCTGTTTTTGTGACATGTAGCCAAGAACTGAGAAAATGGCGAAGCCAGAGATGAAGCTGGTCCCGCTGTTCAACAAGCAAAGATAGAAGGAGTCCCTGCAAATCAGAAACAATCCACTGTGTCTTTATTTCTCTCTTGGTAACACAGGCCTGTTAAATTATTACAGTAAAATAATATACAGAACATGCTTACAGACACCTTGAAATTCAAATTACAATAAAAATAACTTTAAAATAATATTAGACAGATCTACTATAATAGATGGGTGATGGATACAAATAAATGAAAGCTAACATAAAAATCATTTTATATGGAGCTTTTTGTTTTTTTTATGCAAGGCTACAACCATCATATTTAGGACGTTGATTGTGTTTTATTAGTAGAAAATAGTCTGACAATAAAATATTTGGATGCTGTTAGCTCAACACAACTGCAGCCACTAAAATAGAGTCTTTATTCTCAGTCATATCTTGAAGTACTCACCTGTAACAGTTGTTGTTGTACTTGTTGTAGCTCCCAAGCGTTGTCAGGCATCCCAAACATATGGCATAGGAATAAAATATTTGGGTTCCAGCATCCATCCAAACCTATAAACCAGTGACAAATTAGTATAATCCTGCGATTGTTATTGTTCAGAATAACCCAATGCAAATTAGAATATGGTCAGAATGATACCTGTGGGTCAGCGAGCCGTGCAGGATTGGGGTAAAGGTAGTACTTGATACCGTGGAAGGCTCCAGGAAGAGTCATTCCTCTGAGAAACAGCACCACCAACATGGCGAAGGGGAATGTGGCTGTGAAGTAGGTCGCCTACATTTAAACAGAAAGTTATTTTGTTACAAATTAAAGAATACCACTCTGTAACCTACGATTTTTGTAAAAGTTTGCTTGAGACATTAGGATTAATGCTGGGATGTCGGTTGGTCATTGTTTCGGTAGTTTTGCAATACACCGCAGCCGCATAAATCATAAAACATATCGCACCAATCACAGGTCATTTCATTGAGAGAGCGTTCCTATTGGCTGTGCTCCGGTCATGTGACCGGAACTTGGCGTTCCTTCACCAGATTTCACAATGGCGGCGGCGTCACAAACTTTCTCATTTTACAGCTAAACTGTGCACTACAAGATGATTCTGAAAACACTTGAGGTGAGAAATAGGCATTAAAGGGACTGTTTGTAAGCATATGCATGCTCGCATATGCTGTTTAGACAAGACTCCAACACAAACTACACGGAAGCACCAAAACCGCAAAGTTATATCTAGTGAAGCCCGTCTGTTGAACAGTGTTGGCCGCGGTCGGAGGACGCGGGGGAGACCATAGCTTTGGTCTCCAGGGCCGGAGTCTCTGCTGGACTCTGCTCCTCTGCTCCTCTGACTGCTTCCCTTCACTCAGCTCGCTCCACCTCACGTTCACGCGCGCACACTACACCCTGCAGAAGACTTCGTAGCTCTGAGAATATCTAGTGAATGTACAGTGGACGTTTGTGCAGAAATAAATGCTGCAGCTCCTCCAGACCAACAGAGGTTTCCCGTGTCAGTGATTCATGGAGAGACCTTGCAGGTGAAATATAGTGATATATAGTGATATTGTGATTTTAGCTGACGTGTGTCGCCTCACTGTTTTGAGCGATGCTCGTTCATGTCTATTTAGAGCGAGCACAAGCTCGAGCCCGACGCTGACTTTCGCTGTTAACAAGCATTTCTGAAAGTTACAAACAGTCCCTTTAACGTAACATAATATTGATTAATATTTGATCAGCGCTGCCTAGTTTGACCGTTTGGTCATAGGCAGCAGCTGGACAGCAGACCTCAGATCAGCTCTTACTGCTTGTTTTCCTCCGGTCTGTGAAATCTTGCAGATGCACCGGAGGACACCGGAGGACACAGAGGCACATGATTTTTTTCAAGTTACCTGTTTCATGTACTACTGTCATGATATAGTGACC
>CAKALU010058244.1:0-11632 GCA_916700995.1 Hozukius guyotensis | reverse complement strand
GTGGCATGGTTGTTGGTGCCAGACGGGCTGGTCTGAGTATTTCAAAAACTGCTGATCTACTGGGATTTTCACGCACAACCATCTCTAGGGTTTACAGAGAATGGTCCGAACAAGAGGAAATATCCAGTGAGCGGCAGTTGTGTGGACGGAAATGCCTTGTTGATGTCAGAGGTCAGAGGAGAATGGGCAGAGTGGTTCGAGATGATAGCAAGGCAACAGTAACTCAAATAACCACTCGTTACAACCAAGGTATGCAGAATACCATCTCTGAACGCACAACACGTCCAACCTTGAAGCAGATGGGCTACAGCAGCAGAAGACCACCCGGTACTAGCAAGGTGTACCTAATAAAGTGGCCGGTGAGTGTATATTTTTCTGTGCCACCTGGTTCACAACTTGTATTCATATAGAAAGACGTCTAATTGGATCAGTAAAGGAAGCCGTCATTGCGAACGAGACTTTAGCAGTCGTTTTGCTGTTGTTCAAAAAATGTTAATTAATACATGTATTGAGGATGACTGCCTACAGTTCGACAATGTCTACTCTTTTTTTTCTGCTTTAGAAAAAAAGAGTTGTATCTCATCATTGGTTACATCATGCACAGAATCATGATACCACTGTCTGCTAGGGGGGAAAAAAAGCCTGTAATCACCCACTTGAACGTTTGATCACCTTCACTCTGTAGCCTCTAGTATAATTATGTTTTCCCTTTCTTTTCGTAGTATTATGTACTGAATACTCACCATATATGTTGGTTGGTAAGCAGCAGGGCTCTTCTCAATTCGCATAGTGGGAATTTGCATAAAACATGCCCTGTGAATAGGTAGCATTACAGTAAGTGCTGGATACACTGGGAAATAAATTCAATGCAGCTTTTAGCTCATTGTCTTCATTTCCCCGCCTGCACATGAAACTGTATGGTTGAGTCTCAAAGCTCTCATTCCCATCAACACACATTTTTTTAGCCTTTAAATATTCAATTCAAAATAAGTTGCTTAAATCAGTCTAAAACGGTGCCGTTCGGTTTAATGTTAAATAATAAATACTGAGAGGAAACACCCACCTGCAACTTGGCAGGAAAACTTTTCTTACAGCATCTTACAACAATGATGTTTTTGTTCACGCCAAATATTCCGTGTTTTTGCCCTTATTCCGAAAAAAGACAATATTCTTTCTAAGCTGATTACATGGCTAATGAACATAAATATTCCGCTAATATTACCGTTTACATGAAGCCGTGCATATTATGATTAACATAAAACGTCTCCATGACGAACGTGTCAAACAACCCATTTAGGTAAACAAGTCAGCTGGCTACCTAGTCGTCTTTTCCCCTCTTCTTAACATCATCATCATCTGGTCCATTTGAGGAGCTCAAGGCATCATCATCACCGGTGAATCCCACGTCGACGCCATTCTCGACTGTGTTTGACAGGGGTCGATGCCCTAACATGTCGTTTATCACGTCAAAATATAGAAAAGTGGAACGTCAGGAGTCACTTGTGCCATTTTGCTTCTTTGCGTCAAAAATACGTTGTTGTTTTTTTCAAAGTTTTCCACCGGTGGCCGGCTTCTTCAACTGTGCGAACACAGCCTCCCTCTTTCATTCCTACAACCACCTTCTTGAAATTGGTCGGCTTTGCGATAATTGCGCTTATCCAAAAAACCTGTTGATATCCAAGTCTTTCATATGATTACATGTTCACATGTTTAAAAGTAGGTGTGTTTCTCATTCCGACCCGAAATGTGAGCTTTTCTTTTGGGCATACAGAGCTGGCCATAACCAGGGAGAGGCCGTGTATAGCAAACTGCCATAAAAACCCCAATTGAGACGTATATTCTTAATGAGCTGTATACATGTCCAAAGAACCTGAATAATATTGTCATATCCCGCATGTCTTTATCAGAAAATGCTCCATTCGGAATAAGGCCTAATTCAGAATATCTAAACAGAATATGCTGTTTACAGGACCCATATCAAATTCAGAATATTATAATAATAATATAATAAATAATAATATAATAATTATATATTATATAAATAAATATATAATATAATAATATATAATAATAATATAATAATATATTCGGAATAATATTAGTGTGCGTGTAAACGTATAGTCAATGTCCTTAAATGCTGTTTCTTTTTCCAATTAACCAAAGATCAATGGGACAATCTCTGAGAATCCTCGCTGTGTAATTGGTGATCTTAAGTAGCCTCATCGCTTTGTTCACTTTTGCATTTTAGGAACCAAAAGATGTTTGTCCTATGAAAATGATATGTATCTCATCTGTGACAGTTAAGCAACAAGTAACCCACAAACAATATGCATTAAAAAAAAAAATGTAGAGTAGAGTAATCATCATTTCGGCTTCCTCCTGTAGCAGCGTACAAACTAACACGTGAAAACTCCGACAGCAGAGCAGCATCAGAGGGCAGTGCTCTTAAAGTAACAAATCTCGGTTTACATTTTTATATCCAATAATAGTAATGGATTGTACCACCCTTTCCTTTTCTGTGCATGCCATGAAGACTACAGAGTACCCTTTAAAAAGAAAAACATTTGGATTATAATTCTTATTTTAGCATTGCCATGGCTACGAATGAAGCTTTGAAACATTCAGGTCAACCCTAGTTTAAGCCTTACAGCAATATTATCATGAATATTAATAACATGACATGAGTGTTGCTAACAAAATGTTACAGGGAGTTGTCAGTAACTCCGTATTTATGGTTATGTACTATCCATCATTGTTGGAACAATATGACGAGGCGGAGAGTCTTGTTTTGTTATTTGAGTATCGTATACTCAGCTAAGGTAGCTTAAATATCATAATCTTTACAAAGTGGAATAATGCAGATTAAATTGCGGCTGAATTGACTTTAAGGATATTGCTCTGTAAATGTGATATCCTCAAACTTCAAGATTGTGTTGTATTTTTTTTTTTATATATATATATATAGGTCATGATAAGGAAAAATAAATAATCAGGGCATAGTAAACATTCTGGTTTGAATAATATAAAATGTCTCTTTTGATTAAAAGGCAAGCTAAGTTTATTTATAGAGCGCATTTCAGGAACAAGGCAATTCAAAGCGCTTTACGTAAAACATTAAACATTAAGAGCATCGAGAAACACATTATAAAAGATAAAATTCGTGACCTAAACAATCCGCTTAGCAGCAAACTGTGGGTTCCTCACTCTACATCAGCAGCATAACTGTTTAGGCAACTGTCAAATTGCAGATCTTGCAGTTAACCTCAGTTACTTAGCAGGTGTGTGTACTGTATGTATATTAAAGCTGAAGTTGGCGAGATTGGAGCAAATATGATTAAAAAAAGACATTTTTATAAAACATGAAACAGGTAACCTGGGAAAAATCACGTGCCTCTGTGTCCTCCGGTGCTCCTAACGGCATCTGCAAGATTTCACAGACCGGAGGAAAACAAGCAGTAAGAGCTGATCTGAGGTCTGCTGTCCATCTGCCGTCTATGAGAGCCAGCTGTCAATCACTCGCGAACTCCGACCAAATGGTCAAACTAGGCAGCGCTGATCAAATATGAATCAATATTATGTTACATTAATGCCTATTTCTCTCCTCAGATGTTTTCAGAATCATCTTGTAGTGCACGGTTTAGCTGTAAAATGAGAACGTTTGAGAATCTGGTGAAGGAACGTCAAGTACCGGTCACATGACCGGAGCACAGCCAATAGGAACTCTCTCTCTCTCTCTCTGAAATGACCTGTGATTGGTCAAAGTCTCCCGTCACTGGCTAGATTTTCTAAAGCCTGAAAACAGAGCCATGAGGAGGAGCAGAAGTCTAGTTATCTCTCAGAACACTTGAATTACAATATGCAGAAAGGTTATTATGGAATGTTTGCCCAATGATGCCAAAAAAATAATGCCTACTGCCCCTTTAATGTATATGTTTATAATAATTGTAAATTAATAATTGTCAGGCAGCTGGATATTAGCCAGGAAAGACAGTTATGCAGGGATGCAGTATCACAGGAGCTTGTACTATCAGAGAGTGGCGGTCATTGTGTTTGTGAGGGGGGGTTTCAGGGAGTGTAGGAATGTGTATACATGCGATAGCTGCGAGGCAGTACAGAACGATAGCCGTGAATGAGGCATTTTCCATTGAAGTGATTAAAATGATTGAGGACAGTGGCAAACTCATTCATCTCTGAGCAAGGTGATGAGGGACATTCGGTCTGTGCAGAGAATAGTCCTCCGCTGCATTCATGTATATGTGAGAGCGTGTGTGTGTGTGTGTGTGTGTGTGTGTGTGTGTGCGATTATGTGTCACAGATGTAGAACAAGTTGTGAAATGGGACTGGCGTGGAGGCGGCCAGAGAGATGTGGAGCGATGCCCACAGGAGCGCCGTGTCTTTTCACTGTACATCCGAACAGACAGCCAAATATTTATCATCACCCCCGACGCAGCCTACATTCTACATTTTAATTTGACCTTCATCATGAACAAAGTAAAGCATTCCTCATTGCCAAACTCAGCTCCTGTTGTTTTGTTTTTTTTATTTTGATGTTTTGTATTTTACTGAAACGGTAACCTAAAAAGTAGCAACAGTGGAATGGAAGTTCCTTGAGGTTTCTGTGGATGTGATTAAGCTGGACTGTAATCAGTTTGTCTCCTCTGTTCAGCAGATTCTATTTAATTACCTCAGTGAGGGGAGAGAGCGGGTAGTGCAGGTTGTATTGTGTGTGTTTCTATCTAGTAGGTCATATACTAGGCAGCTGTTTTGATGCTATTTCTATTATATCGCTACCTGACACAAAGGTTAAACCACGCCCTGTACTTTAAATGTAAGCACAGTTAGCTTCCGTGGCCTTGTTGGCTACACATAACCATTCTCAGGCACATTAAGTGTATGTCTACACCCACTTAGCATTGGCAGCCCTGTGAAAGTGTTGATTTGAGGTCTATGGGTTCATGTTTCCCTCCTCTTTCACTCTGCCTCTCCCATCAGCCGCTCTAATCTCCTGAATGCCATCCACACTCACCGTTCATCCCCCTGCCTCCTGGATTGGTTTCACACGGTGATCCCCTCACTGACCAGACAGACGACTCAACAATTAACCTCTAAGGCTGACCCGTAATATCTCAAACCTTCTCCCCTCAGCATCCTTATTGGCCTCTAATAGATTTCTAACAGGTAGAGGGGGAAAAAAGTGGATTGAATTCCACCCGTCCAACCCTTAGGCTCTGTGCAGGAACACGGTTCAGTTTGTTGTCTTTTTTTTTTTTCTCTCTGCTTGCTAAATACCACAGTCGTGACTGGTACTGGAGGCTGTCTGAGCTGAATGTGTAATGATGGGGCCAGCCTGGTGATACATGGTGCCAAAGTGTTAATAATGGCATTAGACTTTGTGGCGTTCTTCGCAGAATTATTCCGCCGATTGCCTCTCCATTTCCATCCCGCTAAAGCCCTCCATTTTGGTTATTGTGCTAATAGCCAAAAAGCACTCTGCTGGAGCCAGTTTGACTGAAACCGTATTCCCCACGAAGAAGATTAGTCCCTGTGTTATTGAATGTCACTTTAGCCATTATTGCAGGATTTACAGCTGATGCAGCGTCTGTTCTCTACCTTTTTCTGGTTATCCTCCCACACAGGGCTATGGATATGCCCTGCTGTGCTGATGACACATGTTAGCAATCCACTGATTCCCATCTCTCTTATTCTTTTCACCGAAGCTGAACGACACCCCTTAAGTGACCTTTCAGTGCACCACTTTGGCACTCCCAGTGTTGGGTTTCCATTGTTAAGTTATGTCTTGAAAATGCAGCTGTGTGTGCTGTCGGGCGTGAGGGGGTTTAAATCGTAGTGCGTGTGCGTGCATTCGCGTGTGGTCATTGCGTTGGTTGTTGAGGGAGAGCGTTGTGGAGATCAGATTGTAACCAGTAAGGTAATGATTCATAAGACAGCCAGTAGGACTTATCCACTAATAGATCTCCTGGGAGATAACCTAATCCCCCAACAATATCTCCTTATCATATTACAAGTGAACTATGTACAGAATGGGCTTCTCTATCCACAAATGAATACTAAGCCCTATACTTACCTTTAAGCTTATTAGATTTGATCTGAAACAGAGCAGTATCAAGTATTCTCCCCGATGCAAGGCTGATCAGAGATAATAATCCTGGCTGAGATTAGTTTTAATTTCACAGTCTACTGATTGCCAGGACTTTATATAACATAATGTATGTTGTTTATTCCAAAGCTGTGGGCCTATAAGTATTTAAAAAACGCTCATGAAATAACTCAAATTGAGTTCATTAAAATCAAAGAATTTCCTGTGCTGGAGATATCTGCTCCATACTGTAGGACAGTAAATACACTGTGTAATCTGTTCATTGAGTGCTTTTGTCATCCACAGAGATCACAAGAGGGAGCTTGTCAGTGGCAAATGAAAGTTAGACTTCTTTTCAAGGTGCGGATTGGAGATTAGTAGTAATGCTCATCTCTATCTCTCTGTCCGCTTTCACAGAGATGATACGATTTAGCAAAAGATGAGACCCCCTTTCTCTCTCTCCCTCTCTCTTTCCCTCTCTCTCTCTGTGTCTCCCTCACCCATATATTACTGCCTTGTCCTCACTCTCTCGTGTTACCCGTCTCCTTTCTTCTCTTTATCCCTTTCTCTCAGATTGACTAAGCTTGAAAGTGGCTTGCTAACTCTTTTCAGGATTCCAAGAGGAAGAGATTGTATGAGAGAGTAGATATTCTGAACAGAGACCCACATGGCTTTGTGTTGCCACACAGACTTCGACGGCGTCCACTAGATTTTTGTAGTCCTTCATTTATTTCCTACCGCACATGGGAGAGCTTCCTCGTGTCAGTTCTTAGTGATTAGCAAAGCTATTGTCTGGACCACTTGTTGACAATACAGGGAAAAAAGTAAGTTTCTTTCAGCGAGTTTATGGTGCTTCCTTTTGCACCACTGTAATATGTTATGGGCATGATATGGATATCTGTTATGGCTTCAATATCCTTTTGTTCTTTTTGATTTTTGGCTGCCGTATCATCTAAACGCCGCTTTCTCTAATTGGCCCAGTGTTAGAGGGAGGGACCAGACCTTCCTCTGCTGCTTTGTGCTCATCTGGAGTTTATTTATTTAGGTCTGGGTGCGTTGCTCGATAGTTCTCCACATGTTCACAGATCGCTAGCCAATAGGGGAAGGGGAGTCGTCACGGTCTATTAGGTGCTTAATGAGAGATCGCAGATGAATTAAGGTGTTTTCCTAAAGACTGACTTTTTTTATTTCCCGTCCATCATAAAGGCATTTTAGAGAAGAGACTCTTGATATCCCCCTCACCTTTCCTGTATAGCACTGAGAGATGTATATTGGTGTGAAGCTCAACATTTTATTGGAGAGCTTAAAGTTTATTTACAACTATACGTACATTATAGTATACAAGCAAGATTAAAAGTAATTTTTCATTTTTAAAGAGTGGGGCAACTTTTCATTCTCAACAGCTACTGACGTTAGAGCAATGGTTCTGCGAGGGGTCTCTGATCCCTTTTTTTAATTATTTTTTTCTTGTTAATGCTGGATAGTTTAACCTTTTCAGGCCTCTAAAAATGACCAAATCAAACAATCTTAGAAACAAAACTGGCTAGCAAGATTAAAAGTAATTTTAAATTTTTACAGAGCGGGGCAACTTTTCATTCTCAACAGCTACGGTATGTTGGAGCAATGGTTTATAAAAAGGGGTCTCTGACCTTTTCCCAATATGCGAAAAAAAATTACTTTTTATATAGGGCTGTCACTCAACAGTGCAATATTAAGTATTGTTGCCATTTTTTTTTTATTATTATTTAATTTATCCGGATTTTTGTGCTGTATAAATAAGCTTTATTTTTAGGCTATTATTAGGTATATTGTTGCTTTGTAAATTACAAAGATCATTTTTTTTATTGTTTTTTTTATTAAATGCAGAATACAGAAGGGCAATGAGGCACAACATTTTTTTTTTAGCTGAAACACTTTAATATATTTAGGAATATCCACAAAATTAAAAATTGCTGCACAAGGTAGAGTACTTGCTTTGGATGAAGGGAAGGCGGAAATGTGTATTCACCTGTCCTCCATTTGTGTTGTTGTTCAGCACTTGTAGCCTACATGTAGGATGTGACTGTTGGTCTTTGTTTTGTCCCGCCCCTCCTCCATTGTGATTGGACCGCTGGGTAAAAAAGTGACAGTGACAGGCGCAGCGCTTTCCCCAAAGTTGAACTTTTTTCAACCCAGAATAGACGCTCAGCCGTTTGTAGCATAGTGTAAATACGTGGCGCTTCCATTGCGAAGAATTCCAAAAAGACAAAATGTGATCATAGCGGTTGTGGCGGCTGCTTTCACCATCCCCTGCGGTTGGCTTGTCAATAGCGCGGTATTGCAATACTGCGGTTATTGCGACAGCCCTATTTTTAGATGAGCCGCTCACAGCTCATGTCATATGCAACCTGTAATGAGGCGTTCATATAAACTTTGGGGTCATAAGCCAAAAATGGTTGGGAACCACTGGGTTAGAGGTTAAGCCTTTAATTACATAAGTATTCATATAAGAAACCTGGTGTGTTATTATCTCTATATACCTTAGTTGACACAGTCAGCAGGGGATCCTACATGGTGCTACCCACAAAGTCTATCCAGCTGCATTGGATCACAGGTGCTGTGCTTTCAGCCATGTTTACCTACAGAGCACACCAACATCTCCTATCGGTCTCACTCGCAATAGTCTTTCATTTGGGGCATGGAATTTAGGTTTCCTTTGAAATGCAGCTGTGGCATTGTGCCAGCGACATCTCGTGCTGCTTGAGTCTCTGTTCCACGTTCCTCAGATAATGACAGGATTTTGTATTGACTGTCGGAACTGCTCTTATTTCAGCTCTTGTTTCATTACATGGCGTCGGGTGTGCGTTCGATAGGTCGCTACACAAGTTTGATTCATGATTGTTCCCCACTGCTTGTTATTAGTGCAGCATCAAAGCTAGACTTGGTAAACACATTTGCATTTTAATGACTGATATAGATTGTTCTCTCGGCTCAATACCGCCATCAACCCACAACCCACCCCTGCCCGCATAGATAAAGAGTGGGCTGCACTTAGTCTCGTTAAAAAACATCTACCAAACACACGGCGCTGTAAGTGACAATTAGATCGCAGATGTAGCATCCAAGAGCATAGAAGGCTGCTTTATTTTGAAGAGGTAGCACAGCGGCCTATCAACTCTCCGAGGTTTCAGGTGACAGCAGGCCAAGAATAAAAAAAAAAAAGTCTGGATGTTGTAATTGCGAACATAACTGGGTTAATGTGTCCACATTGTGGAATGGTGCCATTAATGTTAATGAAGAGAGATTGAGTGGTGTATCAGAGCACAAATGGATGTCATCAGAGCAGCAATCAGCCAATGACAAGTGAGTATTTTGAGGAGGGAGATCATTTTTTGTGTTCCCTGCTTATTCCTTTCCCCCGCCACCTGCAGAGGATGATGCTACCCATTAAGGAGAGTTTGCCTCTCTGGGCATGTAATCTGATGCAAATTAGAGCAACAGACTGCCAAATGGAAGCGGCCTACAGCCTACATACCTGTAGTGTTGTGGTGTGTTTGTGTGTTGCTCAGATAAGATTCCCGTCTTGATAAAGATTCTGTGAAACTGATGAGTCCCCGCATTGATCTTAGTGTCTTTGCATGCCACTTGCCAAGAAATACTGCACGCCGCAGCAATGAATGGATGTTACGTTTGCAAAGTAAGTGTTCAGGTCTTGATGTCTGGCTTTTTTCCACCAACACCGCTATCACTGTCGACTGTTTGCAAGTCCCCTCTCTAAATATGTGCTCAGAGAGCAGCCTATGAAAGCTTCTTCCTCGAGGTGCAAGACAAAGAGACATGACAATAAGTCTATTGTCTATTTACTCCTCTAACACAACATGCTTTCTGTCCCCTTTCTACGCTTTCTTCCTCACACTCCTTTTTGTTCACGTTGTGATAATACATATTTCTCGCAGTATTTTCCCTGGAAGAACAATTTATGTATCGCAGCAGAGATAATGTGAGCAAATGTTTTTCTTCGGCGGTCCACTCACTGTTAAGATCCTGTTCTTGGATGTGTACAATGCCTCCGAAAACCTTTTTGCTATGTCACCCATCGACAACCAATTAAGCCAATAACAATGATTTTCACAGATAGCGCTATGTTTTTGTACAGAAAAGAAAATATAATTGGCTGAAGAAAGTGAAGTTTAAATGCAGGGGTTCTTGTTTCAATAACAGAATTGCTATTTTTTTTTTTATATTACTGACAGTAGTGTTGTCACTTCACAATGCTAGACAGGCTGGAGGATGAGAGGAGGGCAGCCAGGGAGGCTCTAATTTATCTGTTTGTCTGTGTTTTCTTCCCCACACTAGAAGGGGGAAGGAGGCTGTAACAGGGCCCGGCTCCACAGGGGAGAGTTGTGTTTAGTGGTGGCATTGATTTTTATAAAAGGTTGCGCAGCGGGGAGGCTAGGTAGGCCTGTCAACCGTAGCTCTCACCAAAGCACGTCACACTGTCAAGCTAATTGTGCCCTCTCTGTAATCCCAAAACCTTAAAAAGGACACAATATGCAAACATATGTACGGGTGGAAGTAATGGATTACATTTACTCACGTTACTATCACAAAGTTGTTGTTTTTTGTGTACTTTTTTGAGTATTTTTCTTTTTTAATTGGTTATTGTACTTTTACTGCAGTACAAAAATTAGACTTTGCTACGTTTCAAGTCACATCCGTTACAGAGTAAGAACAAAAGGCCATCTCTGTTTTGGCTGCTTACTGTTGATTCTGTAAGGACTATTTAATACAGTTTGTGGCTCAATGCTTGTTGCACCTGTCGTGCAGTTCATAGACTTTTATTTATTGTTGACCTTTCTTGTTTAGTTGTCTTGAACTTTAGTTGACTTGAAATTTAGTTGACTTGTCTTTAATAGTCTTGAGTTTTGTGCTCTTTTCTGGTTAATTCTAATACGGCTACACTGAGGAAGGTGGTTGTATATTTAGAAGTAGAAGTATACGTTGACATTTAACACAGTTTATTTTGTAGCCTAAATGCGTTCTTCAATTTAACAGTAGTATTATACACTCACCGGCCACTTTATTAGGTACACCTTGCTAGTGCCGGGTGGTCTTCTGCTGCTGTAGCCCATCTGCTTCAAGGTTCGACGCGTTGTGCGTTCAGAGATGGTATTCTGCATACCTTGGTTGTAACGAGTGGTTATTTGAGTTACTGTTGCCTTCCTATCATCTCGAACCACTCTGCCCATTCTCCTCTGACCTCTGACATCAACAAGGCATTTCCGTCCACACAACTGCCGCTCACTGGATATTTTCTCTTTTTCGGACCATTCTCTGTAAACCCTAGAGATGGTTGTGCGTGAAAATCCCAGTAGATCAGCAGTTTTTGAAATACTCAGACCAGCCCGTCTGGCACCAACAACCATGCCACGTTCAAAGTCACTTAAATCCCCTTTCTTCCCCATTCTGATGCTTGGTTTGAACTTCAGCAAGTCGTCTTCACCACGTCTAGATGCCTAAATGCATTGAGTTGCTGCCATGTGATTGGCTGATTAG
>CAKALU010058243.1:0-34071 GCA_916700995.1 Hozukius guyotensis | reverse complement strand
ATCAATAAAGCCATAACTTATAAACCCTTCATAAAGTGTGCCCTAATAGAAAGGGGGTCCAATATTGTTTATTTATTTATGGCAACACATCAGACGCTGTTTTGCACATTTCAATTAACAAATTCGATTTGATCAGTATTAAATAAGATTATTAATTATTCTATTATTTAACAATATCTTGCCCTCATTTTACTGAAATTCCACCACTTGTTTTGCAAGACATACAGTATAATTAAAATGAATATATTATTGTGAATACAATAAGACATTTGGTCGCAGAACTAAACTTTAAACTTAATTATCGTCACACATTAATTATTTTTTTATGATTATCACTGTAACTTGACCTGAACACAGATGTCTTGAATTATGAATATGATTATTTTGTGTTGTAATACTCATTGTGAATGATTTAAGGAAGCCTCATGGGACAAACAGAACAATATTTAGTCAGGTTTGATTTACACCCACTAGCTTGATTGCCTATATTTATCTGACCATGTAATGAGCAGACTCCTACTTCATATACACAACATGTGTTCAGCAATGCTTCACCCTCCTGGCCATGATGTGATATTACATACTTTTTTTTATTCACACAAGGTGTTGAATCAAGCACATCTAATTTATATCAGTTTCTCAAAGATCTGCAGTGAAGATGTTTTTTTTTTTTGTTTTTTTTTGAGTATTTGAAACTGCAATTCTTCTTTTTTTAATGATTTGGGAAAATACCCCACAATTGTGACTCATTCATGTGACATTTGACATGCATGTGAATTATTATTATTATTATTATTATTATTATTGTTATTATTATTATTATTGTTATTGTTATTATTATTATTATTATTATTATTATTATTATTATTATTATTATTATTATTATTAATAATAATAATATTATTATTATTATTATTATTGTTGCGTGCATAGCAAACATGTTAGGATGTGGGCCCCTGAAAGTCCTGCAGTGTCGTGCTGTGTCTTGTTACACACTGACGACCCCTGCAGGCAGATTGGAGCAACAGCTCTGCTTTCTTGTCACTGCAGCATTTGCAGCCTATTTCTTTTATCTGGTAACAATCATGCAACATAATCTGTTTTTTTTATATATTTTTTCTCTAATTTGTGAAGTTTCATTTTCTTTAACTGTTGAAAGCAGGTTTCATATTTTCACAAAATTAAGGACAGGATATATTATGTGTTAAATGAAGCTGTTAATTATATAAGAATTAATTTACCTTTCATTGTGCTGTGCAGCAGCTAATGAATTATAAATTACTTTTCTTCTTTTGCTCGCTGTTCTATTGTCTGAAAGGTAACAATTAAAAAAAAAAAAACATTGATGACCAGATCTATTTCATCTGCATCCTTTACAAATCTGTCATTCAAACAATGCTTTGTGTTGCAGTGTGTGCAGGAAATATGGCATGGCTGCAGGCCAACAGAAACCAGTCGACCATTGTACCGTCTCACTATCTCACTGTGCTGTTTGTTATCATTCAAACCTGCTTGTCCCTCCCTAGCAACTAATTCAGGTGTGTCAGGACTCGCCCCAGGCGGTGCTATGAGTGAGCTCAAATGTGCATGTGTCTGTCTGACTGTGTCTCATAAACCGGCTGGTTACACATGAGGTGTAAAACTGAACAAAAAAAATTCCAGAGGTGTGTCTGAGCTTTCACTCTGCAGTGAGTGATTCAAATCTTTTCTGCTGTGAAAAGGCAATTGTACTTTTCCTTTTCAGATAACACTGTATTTCTATAAGATTTATAGATTTAGACTGTATCAAAACGTATTGTGATTAAAAAAAAAAGCGTATCCTTCCACAGACAATGTAAACATACATGAATATCCTTTTAGTGCACTTTGGCTTCAAAGTCCAAGAGATAGACTAGTGAACCGTTGTTTGATTTATTACTTGGGGGTTAAGATCAACTTAGCAAAACAATAAATTCATGGGCAGTGTACACATAGTGTGGACTGTGCACAACCACACAAAGATACACACACACTACAGTTAATCTACCAGCAGATAAGCAAATATTATAGAAGAAAAGGCGGTTAACTCAAAGGTTTTTTAGCTCTAAATTACTGAGAAACAACCTCTGATGTCGACTTGTTTCCCATAAGGCCATGATCCTAATATTTTGGGGGATTTGGGAGGGTTTAATGGACTGAGAAAGAGTTTACATTCTACAATTACAAATGTATTCTTCCAAATTGTTGGCCAATTTAAGGCTGATTCTGGTATTTTTTTTATATTGAGTCGCTTAATATACAATATATAGATTAAAATAAACTATTCTTCACCAGGATGACACACCTTTGAAACAGTATTTAGATAATCATGTAGGTAGGTAACATTTACTAAAAGTATAAAAAAAACCTGAAAAAAAAAGATCAGAAAAGAGTTTGTTGGTCAAGTCAAACATTTCTTAAAGGCTTGGGTTTCTAGACTCATGTCATGACCTCAGTATTTATAAACTCCCGGCTAATGCACCCTCTTTTTTTTTTTTTTTTGCCAAATTCCTTTTTATTTAGTTAATGTGAGACCTTGGTCCTATCAGTGTTCCCGTAAAGCAGCACTGAGGACATGTCTCTTTTTCGGTATTGTTCTATGAATCTATGAAGCACTGGAAAGTGTGTACGTTAACAAGCTGCCGGGGAAACTCAGATCACAGCGTTAATAAGCATGACAATGTCAATTGTCTACGTAATTTAATAAACCAGCTGTCAGGCTTGTTTACTCAGCGAATGATGTCAGTGTCAGTGTCTGGAAATGATATCATATGTGTGTCTACGAGTGTCAGCAGGTCTCACAGTCACTGTGAATCATAATGGGAGAGAGTAAACCTGGTGTTACCTTTGCATTGTTTGGATTAATCATGTTTTCCTTACGTCAGACAAGTATCTGTTTAGTTTTATATTCCAGATGTCTGTTTGGTGTGGGGTAACACATATGAGTGACACATTCTCATTTGTAACTAATCTCCTCTTCACAACCAGGAAGTACGGCAGTGGCCCACACTGGTTTTCAGTGCAGAAAGCAAACATCGAGTTAAATATTTACTCCTGAGCTGAAGAGACAGTCAGCAAAACTTCTACTTTCTCCTCAAAAGGCTCTGTGTACGTCAGAATGGACAATGCAGACAGAAAGTGTAGGTTAAATAGAGGCATAAAGGCGGATATGCCAGAGGGAGGCTCCACCTCACTGTGACCGTTGTGACACTTAATTCTCCCAGAAAGATTCATATCCCGCCAAAGAAAACAAACGTGCAAATGCTGTGGAAATTGCACCACAAGAAAATAACTGTGTCTGAGTTTTAATAAGGCCAAACCCTTTCTGTTGAAGTCATTATAGTTAATGGCATGCCTACAATTATTCTTCACTATCTCATTATACCGAAAGGTTCACTGTCCTACTGTTCAGTCCGTCTCGCTTGGCACCACAGCGGTTATTTAGACTGAAGTTTGGAAAATGGTGCAGGCTCAGTCTTGCAGTGTGTTTTGTTTGGAGGACATGTATTAAGAGTGGAAACACGTAAAGCAAACCCACCTGAGCCTAGTGGGAAAGAAATGCAGGGTGTGTCTCTTTAGGTGTGGTGTGTTCATGGCGTTTGAGGCTGGTCTTTCAAGAAATTGTCATTATAATAGATGAGGCAGTCATCATAGGTTTGAAAGTTAAAATAATTACCGTGTGAGGTATACTGTAAACTATCAAGCACAGACAAGTCATGATACGTTTTTCAAATACGTGCTGTTAAAACATTTCAATGTGAAAAAGACGAGGATAGTAATGTTTGAATGACAAATTCCAGGTTAGGGCGTTGGTTTCCTCCCTCTCCTCCTATCTCTCTCTGTTCTCACACTGCTACGTGATGTAGTGTAGTTGTGTGTGTTCAGTGACTAAAGCTCAGGGTTAAAACACCAGAGGGCACAATATGTCTGTCAGCATAGTCAACTATTGTTTTCTCCATCATAAAGACTTTATTATGACATAAATCATAAAGACATAAAATATGGTCATTTTTATGTCTGTATGTCTTTTCCACTTTTCTCATATAACAGACAATCAGATAAAATCACACTCAAGTTAACCGTTCAGACTTTAAACTGACTTTTTTTTTTCACCCACACACTTTTTTAAAGACTGCCAGACACTGACACAAGATATGTGTATCCCAACTCTCTTTCACTTTTCAAAGCTCCGGCACGCCTTACTGTAATGTGCTGTGTGTGCAGAGGAATGGAGAGATATTAGAGAAGTAAGGACAAAGTAACAGAAATTAAATGGAAATGTAACAATATATAAACTTGGTGTCACTTGGTTGTCAGCTTCAAGCAGCTACGCAAAACACTAAACTCTGAAATTGGCTCCTTTTGACCTCAAGAATGTTGAACCCAGGATGACACATTCTTTGCGCAACCACTATCTCAACTCGCTCTACTGGGGATTAACCGTGTTGGCTGCTGTATTCCTTAATTACTTTCAACTTTATATATATCCTTATCACTTGCCAGAGTTTAAATGAGCCCACATTGATCCTTAAGCTGTAACAGAGGGAAATAGGAGCAGGCAAATGCATTGGGAACTCAAATCTAAGAAGAAATCACATCATGATTTTAGAATAATTATTCAGAGGGTGTATAAGTGAGGTTCATGGAGTCCTTTGCAAAATTAAAAAAAAATTTTTTTATTATTATGACAGGGAAAAAGCATAGTGATCAATATCACAGTGAATGTGTTAGTGTTAGCCAAAAGACTAATTTCCAACTATTGTCCCTTTGCCAGATGTTAAATGATCAATTAAAACAACAATGAAGCAAAAATCAGACCAGTCAAGTTAGATGTTATTCCAAACACTAAAAATCTATTTATTTCAATTGTAGATTTCACAAAATATGAGTTACACCATACAATATAACGAATCCAGCGATGATTAAATGTCTCTGACATTATACACCGTCTGTATACATTTATTTTGAAGATGGCAAACAGTTGCCTTTGTTTGTAACAAGATAGTAACCACGAATAGTGGCAAAGTAGCCTATCCAACTTTAAGTCACTTTAAGTCAATAAAATAACAATAAAATAGAATAAAATGTCTCAACTTAAATACAATAAAATAAGTGATTAATAAAATAGCAATAAAATAGAATACAAGTTTACTACTTAAATACAATAAAATAAGTGATTAATAAAATAATAATAAAATAGAATAGAATTTTACAATTTAAATTCAATAAAATACGTGATTAATAAAATAACAATAAAACAGAATAAAATTATTCAACTCAAATAGAATAAAAATAAGGGACTAGTAAAATAACAATAAGATAGAATATAATTTTCAACTTAAATACAATAAAATAAGTGATTAATAAAATAACAATAAAATAGAATAAAATTATTCAACTGAAATAGAATACAAATAAGGGACTAGTAAAATAACAATAAGATAGAATATCATTTTCAACTTAAATACAATAAAATAGCAATAAAATAGAATTCAATTTTACAACTTAAATACAATAAAATAAGCTACTAATAAAATAACAATAAAATAAGTGATTAATAAAACAACAACAATAAAATAGAATATAATTTTACAATTTAAATACAATAAATAAGTGCTAGATAAAATAGAATAAAAGTTTACTACTTAAATACAATAAAATACGTGATTAATAAAATAACAATAAAATAGAATAAAAGTATTCAACTCAAATAGAATAAAAATAAGGGACTAGTAAAATAACAATAAAATAGAATATAATTTTCAACTTAAATACAATAAAATAAGTGACTAATAAAATAACAAAAAATAAGTGATTAATCAAATAAAAATAAAATATAACACAATTTTACAACTTAAATACAATAAAATAAGTGATTAATAAAACAACAACAATAAAATAGAATACAATTTGACAACTTAAATACAATAAAATAAGTGACTAATAAAATAACAATAAAATAAGTGATTAATCAAATAACAATAAAATAGAATACAATTTTACAACTTAAATACAATAAAATAAGTGATTAATAAAACAACAACAATAAAATAGAATACAATTTTTACAACTTAAATACAATAAAATAAGTGATTAATAAAACAACAACAATAAAATAGAATCAAATGTTACAACTTAAATACAATAAAATAAGTGATTAATAAAACAACAATTAAATAGAATAAAATGTTAAATACAATACTATAAGTGAATAAAATTAATTCGTCAACTAGGACTATGTCTATTAGGCTACATGAAGTTAAACACATGTTGTAATCCATAATAATTCTGTGGGAAAACAACGTTTGTAATGATTGCAACATAACTTTTTCAGCAGAATAAAAAAATGACAGCCCAGCAGTAATAACATTCCCACCCAGTGCTAGTGGGTGCAGGAGTGTTTCGTAAACACAGAAAGGTGTGGTTTCACTCCAAAAGAGGCCAGCTTCCGTCTATTCACAGCAGACCATTATCTGCGCAACAGTCAGGAGAGACGGGGAGGGGAAAAGGAAAGGAGCAGATCTGTCCTCTGTCTGGTCTGGACAGCAGAGCAACAAAACAACTTCAAACTTTATATTAAAACATTAAAAACAACGACTCAGCCAACATGAGTATGTACGGCTCCAGTTCGAGACTGGCCACACTGGGCCAGAGAAGTAATTCGCGACAGGATTTGGCGAGTCCAAGTTTTAGAAACGACGTGTTCGTCGGTGGAAACGGCTTCCAGGGAGATTACCAAGGTGGAGACGTCGGTGGTGGTGGTGGTGGTGGTGGAGGATACACCTACACCACTTCCTACTCCAGGAGCTCCATGCACGGCGGGGGGGCACCTAAAGGACAGATCAGCCTGGGAGCTGGCCAAGGTGGTGGAGGTACAATGAAGTAAGTGCTTCTAAATAAATCACCTGTTGCTTTGGAAATGAGTTTTACGCACGAAGATGTGATTAAATAAGCCATTAAATGTACAAAAATACAAATTTATAAGAGTTCAGTTGTTCTTTAACTAACAAAATGCAAACTACAAACTACTAATTAATGCAGATTCTTGAGAAACATGTCCTCTGTGTCCATGCAAAGCCATGAAACCCATTTGGGAATAGGAAACACGTCCAACCCCCCAGCATCAACACAGAAACAGTTTTTAAAACTAGTCACATGCAAAACAGCACTTTACTATGGACATAAATGCACTTTTCTCTGCTGCTAAACACGACTGCAAATTGGGTGTATGACTGCAAATTGTATGAAATTGTGTCTGAAATGTTTACTTATTTTATTGTTATTTTTAGGTAGGCTATGTTAATTTTAATACTTATTTATTCTATCCTTTTTAATGCACTGACGGGAGCTGCTGGGGGAAACAATATTTCGTTTCCTTCTGTGTATGCAAATACTCAGTGAAATGACAATAAAGTGAATCTTGAATCTTGAATCATTAGTCACCAAGCAGGTTCCCTCCAGGCCCCTGCTGGCTCACCACAGACTGGTTATTAATGAATGCTGTAGGCCAAAGAGATAATTGTTCCTAAAGGAACACAAAGTCTACTGGTTTTCTACCAGTCCAAACTCATCCCAGGAATTGACATCTTTGCTGCAAACATAATTTTCTAATTCGTTTACGTGTGTTTCATTATGCAATCCTATAGTTGAATCACTCCTGACTGTTTTTTCCAAAATATTCTGAGGAAATACGTGGACACACCCCTTACCATCATTCATGATGTCAGTGTCTAATGTTGTAACAGTGAAGTCAGAAGTGTCTTTTTTATAAAAAAAAATTCTAAATGCTTGACTCATGGTGTTAAAGTGAAAACAGGATGTGTGTATGGGGGAGTTGTAAGCTCTTTAAAGACAGAAAGTCAAGAATTGGTCCATTTTTTGTATTGGTGACCCTTTGGTGACCTACAAGCTGTGGGCAGACTAAAAACAATTAATGAGTTTGTGTTGGATTAAAAAAGGATTATTCCCTCAGCAGAAACTGCTTTGTTCTTTCTTCAATTTTCACACATTATTGTTGTTGTTGCTATGCCATGTTGTTCATTAAGAACGTTGGATCTGATATTTTACGTTTTCATTTCCAAGTTCCGTGAAATTGAATGATCATTTACAAGCATTTATACCAATCTAGTAAACTATTAACTATAGTAACAGTATATGTCTTTGAAACAGTGCTTATTAAAAGATTAAAAACAAACAAAGCTAGCTCTACATACATATAAAGTAGAATTAAGTAAGGCTGGGTGATATGATGATATATGTCGTCAAAACAATATAAAAATATCTACTGTATCTATTTTCTATATCGTTTCCATTGTGATATGGGCTAGGCCTATATTTATTTCTTTTTTCTCTATAATTTCACTTAAAACTATTCATTTTACACTCAAGTTCTTAAAATGAGAAAATACTCAATACTTTTCATTTGTCAAGTATTTATTTCACACAGGAGTATACAAAAATAGTCAAATAATATCGACTGTTATTTATTGAATTACCAGAAAACATGCTATATCGTTTTTGATATATATTGTTAACGAGATATGTAATTACCTATATATTGTGATGGAGGATTTCTGTCATATCATCTAGCCCTAGATTTAAGTTCTTAAAACACATAGTACACTGTATTTTCTTTTTTTAATTATGCTTTTCACATTGATATCATTAATTACAAGCTCTGAAAATTTATTTTTTTTCCCCCTCATGTGTAGTGCACAGGCCATCCATCAGAAAGCGATGTTCCTGACAGGCCAGTGCCAGGATTACCTGCAGAGAGCAAAGATGATTCTCCAGGGTGTAAGTGTAGCACGCAGATTACACCGAACACAGCTGATCTCAAGTGTTTGTCTTCACTCCTAGTGCTAATTAGAATAATGTCAACCTCAATATTATAGTGTTTTCTGCTCATGCATCAACACGATGATGATTTTTATAGGGGGGTCCAGCTGTGGAGGCAGAGAAGCTGTTGATCATGGCTGCAGAAACCATGGAGCAGATGACATTGTGTGGCAGAGAGCTGCAGCAAATGCGTATCCCTAATGACGTGTTCAGAAGGTAAGACAGGATGCTGTGTGTGAGTGTTTGCCGTTTGTCTTTGCATGTTTTCATTCACGACTGTGTATTCTGCCTAAAGGTTAATGAGTTGATATGGTAGTATTTGAGGTCATAGAGAGTAGCATCTGAATTTCATTTTGTAGTTGAATCAAACCGTATAAAGACAAAGTAATCCTGAGGAGTTATATTTGCCCCTCAGCTGTATTTGCCCAGCTGAGCTCTTTGATGTGGAGCCATCAGTGTGGAAGATTCACAAAGTGTATACCTTTTTTGTACAGCTTAGATCAGTTCCAGCACATGCATGGCATTCTCCAACAGCAGCTAGGCGGCGGCGGCTTAGGCAGTATGCCCCCGAGAGGAGGCAGAGGCAGCGTGGGTTCCCTCGACGGGGGGAGGGTCTATAATGACGCCATGGCCTGGATCGCCCAACAGAAGGTGAGCTCTTCATACGTCAGAGACATTTAAGGACATGATACAAATAAACACATCAAATATGGGCGATACGGTTGAAATCAATTATCTTTTTCCTTCATCAATAGTCAAGTTTATTTGCATATCATGTTTAAAAACAATTGGTGTAGAGCAAAGTGAACAGCGAGTAAAATATCATCAACAAAAGCAACAAAATAACAATAGGTTGCAATGGAAAAATACAAGGCAATATTATAATATGTGTCTAAATCTAAAACAGAATAAAACTTGTAAGAGCAATTTATAAAAAATGAAAGTTTATGAAATACTAAAACATTAAAACCACCAAGAGCATCCAAAGGCCACTGAAATATAATCCTAGTCCATAAAATAATCAAATAATGTGTAATTCAATGATCTGTGTTCCACTGTTATGGACACATACATTTTCTTTTAAATGACAATGTATTTGTTATTTGGACAATCATTAAATGACGATACAGAATCGTTGCCAGCATCAGTAAAGGCCGTGTCTAGAAGGTAACCTGCAAAATGCGAAATCTGATCTGAAATCTGCAAAAACCTGCAAATATATACAGTATATATATATATTATAATAGATAGATTTTGTGCAAGTTTCCCAACTTGCGGGTTACCTTCTTGACACGACCCATCAGTACACTCGTCTGATGCATTTTGTGACTGCATCCTCCACAAATGTCTTGCTAAAACTCAAATGCCCAACAGTTTTCTCAACCTGTTTGAGCAGTACGAATAGTTGCACCTGCATGTGTGTGCATGCCTGTGTTTCTGGGTGGATTAGTGTGCACTGTTTTTTTTTATGTGAAGAGTGGAGGAGGGAGGGAGGGAGGGGGATGCACTTACCCTATCGCATATTCTGACCTCCCGTAACTGAAACCATCTGGACACACTGCCAAAACCTGATCCGTGAGTCAAAGAGGCTGCGGGGGTGGGGGGGTGGGGGCAGAGAAGAAGGATTGAAACAAAGAAGAGGAAAGAGCTCTGCCATTTGAGAAATAGACGGCGAGAGAGCGAGAGGAAGGCAAAAAGAAAGAAAGAGAGAGAGAGCGGGAGGCAGATAAAGAAGCTGTGGAAGCAAAAAAGAAAAGTAGAAGTAAAAGAGTGTGAAATCTGACACTCTCCACTGAGTCAGTTGTTGTGGGACAGGGCAGTTCAGCAGGACTGTAACATGCTCATGGGAAAACGCCCTTCTAGTCTCTACCTCACCAACCCTCCCACCCAACCAAAAACACACCCTGTCACTCTGTCACCACCACCTCAAGCCTCACCCTTTATATAATAGATCACCACTCATTTTCCCTCCGTCATCAGATGTAGAAACATTTCTTTTCTGTCTCAGTATTTAGTTATTTCCTCTTTTTTTTTAAACTCCCAAAGTGTGAACATATGATGACCTACTGCAGTGTCTCTATGTACGTATGTAGGTCATGCTTTTAGCCGTTGCACCTACAGTCCAACATATAACTTTGTTGACCATTCTATTCAGGCCATTAGCTTTACTGCTGATAGTCTCGTAACAGCCAAGCAGTGTGTAGCTTCATGAAGGAAAAGGGAGTGGTTAGAGAACAAAAGCCTTGAGAGAGAGAAAAAATGTGAGTAAAGGACCGGCTGAGGTCGGTTTGCTGGCAGAGCTCTTATCAAAGCTGAGGGCTGCTAACAAGTGAGGAATAGTTGGGATAGTTTCCTGCTTAACAACGGGCTTAATGATTATATGCTGACACCTAGAGGACAAAGAGGGCAAAGACAGATTTATGGTCAAGGAATTTATAGCAGGTAGTGTATCTGTTGAGATTTAGAATAATGTTGCCTTAAAGAATAAAGAGGGCTCACTGTGTATTTTTCTTGCAGTTAAAATAAAACCATGAAAAGACTCAAACAAGGAGCTGATTTTATTTACAACTATTGCCTGTGTGGCTAAAGCAGATAAAGTTATTTCTCTGTGCTCCAGAGCTTCATTGTTGCCCAAAAACTATTAAAACACATCGATGAGCCACACCGTTGCACTGGATGGCATGTTGCGTCATTACAATGAACATGGCCGCTGGTTTATTTTGAGTCAATTCCACATACACTGTCCTGCTGTTGTAAATACTCACTAGAGCACCAAATGTGTATTAATTCGCCGTTGAAAATAGTCCCCAACAAATGCACAATTTGTGTTTCATTTATTTTTTTCATTCAACCTTTATTTATACTCAAGATCACTGAGGGGTGACCCTCATTTACAATGACATCGAGTCAATAATAAAATAAAGAAAAGGAAAACAAAACAACAACAATGAGATATACAACTAGAGATGATGCAATATCATTATAAAAATATATTAAAGCCATTAAATCTTTTTGATGAGGAAAAATAATTTGATAGATAGATTCGGATATTTAAGGTGTAAAATAAAGTTAAGTATATAAAAAAGAAGAATCTTGTAATTACGATAGATCATTTGACAGATTAAAATGTAAATTAAAACACAGTTATGTAAAACAAGTAGAAGTTGGGAGATTTTAGAACAAATTTCTAAAATGTCCAAAGGGTATAACTGAATTGATTTTAATGAGTTGCTGTATTTTCTTCCAGGAGTCAGTTGCACTAAAATTAAAATCAATTTTTCCAAGTTCCAGATTGAGTAGCATTTGCTGAAAACAGCAGGTCTTTTAGGAAATTACTGAGCTCTTCTAAAAAAAAGAGATAATGTATTTATGACCTATTTTTAAAGATTTACGTCTTCAGTAGGAATGAATGGCCTTAGGGTAGAGTCACACAGACAGGTTAGGGAGGTCAGACAGCATTGAGAGACAGATTATGCTTTGTTGGTTTTTCATGAGTTTGTTGATAATAAAACATAAGGAATAATGCCAGACTTATTCTTTAAAATGTGTATATATACATTGGGCTGCAACTAAAGATTATTTCCATTATCAATTTGGTCTATAAAATGTTAGAAAATAGTGAGAAATGTCCATTCCAGTTTCTCAAAGTCCAAGGTGATTTAAATGTATTTTGTCAGTCCAAAACCCAAAGGTATTCAGTTAAATATGATATGAAACAGAGAACAGCAGGGAAACTCCATATTGTAGAGGCTGAAAACAGCATTTTCTGCCATTTTTGATGAAAAATGACTTCAACAATTAATCGTTTTTCAATATAGTTGGCAATTACTTTTCTGTCGATCGACTAATCGTTGCGGCTCTATATATACAGTATATATTAACCATTATACAGTAATTTTCCACAAAATGTTATTTATTTTGCTTCAATTGAGATTGATTTTGACATTGAAATTGTGTGCAGCAGTTGTTGCATTTTAAAAGGTAATAAACTGTGATTCTGTATCTTGTAGCGCATGATTGAGACGGCTCAGTGGGGAGATGACTCTGAAACCATAGAAAAGCAAATCATAAGCCACAGCAGAAGCCACAGTTCCATCCAGAGGAGCCAGGAAGTAGACCGCGCCCGAGATGAGCTGGTAAGTGGTTTCCCTGTTTTGAAGCTCTTCTTTAGATTCTTTAGATATCTTGTCTGTTACGGAGGATGATCATCCATGCATCATGTGCACAAAGGTTTTGTAAATCTTATTTAAAACTGAGCAAAATAACATAATCTCTTTTTTTGTAGAACATGAGGGGTGACAAGTACAACCTGGCCATGCTGGAACAAGAATGGGAAAGCCTGCAGGTAGAACCAAACTCTTTCACAAATATGTCAAAATCAGCAGCACTTTTGTTTGTAGTATATTCATAAATTTACCTTGTGTCTGTCTCAGAAAATGTCCCACAGCCGCGTGCAGCAGCTGCGCGACCTTCAGGGCATCATCGATGAGATATCCCGAGCCATCATGTGGGTGAATGAGAGAGAGGAGGAAGAGCTGATGTTTGACTGGGGAGACAAGAACATCGACCAGTACATCCCCAGGAAGCAAGAGAGCTACTCTGTAAGGCTTCTTTTCTCCTGGTTGGATGTTTCTGACTCTGACTTACACCTTTAATATTTGATGTGTTTTTATTTCCTATACCATTATAATCTTAGTGAAGTATGTTGGCTCTCTTTCTGTTTTCCTGCCAGGGGCTGATGAGGGACCTGGAGGAGAAAGAGAAAGAGCTAAACAAGCTGAAGGTGAAAGCAGACGGACTTGTGAACAACAACCACCCTGCATCTGATAAGATTGAAGTAAGTTTTTTTCTGGGCGTTTTCCTCTCCTTAACAGCTGATTATTTGTTGATTTTGTACTGATGACTCTGTGTGCGCCCACAGGCCTACATGGACACCTTACAGACCCAGTGGAGCTGGCTTCTCCAGATCACTAAGTGTATCCACATTCATCTGAAGGAGAACGCTGCCTACAGCCAAGTAAGTGCTCAGTCCTGTTGATGAAAATAGTGCCCTGTGTGTTTTCATGTGAACGCTGATCAAAGATTTTTGCTGCCACATTCAGTTTTTCAAGGAGGCCAACGAGACCTACGCAAAGCTGCAGAAGGAGCACGAGGCTATCCGAAGCAAGTTCACATGCGACAAGAAGACCCCGCTGGAAAGCCTCACTGAACTCCTGAGAAACCTTGAGGTATCATTATACTATACGTATTTCCCTGCAGGTTTGGAGCATGAAACGTGCTGAAAAACGATTTGCTCTGTCTAGTGACGTGGTTTTTTAACAATTTGCATGTCTGGTGAACTGGTTCGGCCAGTTTTATTTAAGAGACTAAATGGAATGTCGTGTGCTTTTGAACTCTGAATGGTAGTTGCAGTGTACAGTGGTTCAGTTAATAACACAGATCTGATTTTTTGCACGTTCACAGAGAGAGAGGGAGCGAGTCATGGAGAATAAGAGGCAGGTCCACAGTCTGGTCAACAAATCTAAGACCATTGTCAGGCTGAAACCTCGCAACCCTGAGGAGAAGAGCAGCAGCCCCGTCATCGTTCAGGCCATATGTGACTTTAAACAAGACCAGGTGGGATATATGCTCTCTCTCACACACACACACACACACACACACACACAAACACATTCACACACCTTAGACTGTATATAAGAAGTAGACGTAGTCACTGTGACATCACTCATTGGTTTGTGGGCTGCCATTTTGAAACCTCGAGTCCGGCATTTTTGGCCGTCGCCATCTTGTTTTTTTGCAACCAGAAGTGACATGAGAGGGTGGAGCTAAGTACAACCGAATGCTGAATGAGACAATTTTTAGGCGACCAAAATGTTACTTTCAAGAACTGAAAACACACTGTGAAAGGGTTAAAGTTGTAAGACGAAAACATGGACAACTCCCAGACCAGACAACGCCGTGGTAGTGACCTGTCAATCACAAGGTAGCCACGTCCTAAAACATACCCTGCTTTATGGTCTATTTGACTCTAAATGGGACCATAATTTACTAAATGAACATCATGCTGTATTGAAGAAGACTTGTAACTAGCGATTGAGACCATAAACTCATGTTTACAATGTAATATATGTAATAAATCAAGTGAGAAGTAGGGTCATTCTCTCATAGACTTCTATACAATCAGATGTCTTTTTGCAACCAGAGGAGTCGCCCCCTTAGAAAGAATGCAAGTTTAAGGCACTTTCACACTGGCTTCACTTTTCAGAATTGGACGTAGCCCACTAACACACACAGAGTATGAAGTGGAATATTACAAGTATGATTCAGCGTTTTCTCTGTTCTGTTTTGTGCTTCAGATAGGGATTTTAAAAGGGAACGAGGGCATCCTTAAGGATAACTCGCAGCGCAGCAAGTGGCTCGTGACGGGACCTGGAGGTCTGGACATGTTGGTCCCCTCTGTGTGTCTGCTGATCCCCCCGCCAAACCCGCTCAGCATCGGCCTCGCCAACAAGTAAGAACCATTCAGTCAGTGTAGACCAGTGTAGGTCTGTGAAAAACCCTGCTCAGATGGTCAGGGCAGTTCAAAATGTGTCGACTCAAGGGGATTTATAATATAATAAATATATTGGATGCATCACATTTTCCGGAGCTAGATAGAAAAACAGCCGTCCTTTTGGGATGGTAATAAATATTTTTTATTCTAAAAGGTTTTTATAAGCATAAGAGGTAAAAAAAAATAACCATAACTCACAAAGGAGCAAGTAATCATCGTGTTAAAATGAAAATATTTTGATAAATATTACATGTTTATCATGTAGTGTCTGCATATTAATGGCTTGTGCTGTTCCTAGGAATGAGCAGTATTATGAAGCCATCATGAGCATCTGGAATCAGCTCTACATCAACATCAAGAGTCTCATCTCGTGGCAGTACTGCCTCAAAGACATGAACTACATCAGCTCCCTCACTGTCAGCATGGTAAGACGTCACAAAGAGTTTTACTGTTACAATAACTTACTGTTTTCATACCAAGTAAAGCTGAACTAAATTCAGTGTCCGTCTTATCTGAAACACTTTATCTGACGCCTCTTGTGTCTTTTGCTTAACCTGACCGCTCTCCGTTGCCTCTCAGCTGTCTAAGATGCGTCCAGAGGAGTACCGCAGTATCATCCAAAGACTGGAGACTCACTACCGAGAGTTCCTGCTTAACTGCAAAGGGTCTGAGGTGTTTGGGGAAGAGGATAAGAAAACGATCCAGAACCACTTTGATAAAACCCAGACCCACATTGAAACACTGATTATCCAGATGCCTGCTCACAGTGAGTATAAAATGTCTTATTCCTAAATTGTCAGTCCACAAAATGTTTCCGTTTTTTCCACTATAAATGTATATTGTCTATATTTTGCACCAGGTGATGAAGGGGTGAAGCTTGAACCCCCAAAACCGGAGACCCCCACGATCATCAAGGTCATCGTCCCCGAGGTCAAATCCCAGCCTCCCCCTCCCCCACCCAGCTCCACCCTCAGCCTCAGCCTGCTCCATAGTCTGCAAGAGATTCGACGCAGGCTGGAGCTGGCCGAGTCCGGTCTCACCAGTCACCTCCACGTACCCCTGGGGGACAACAGTGTGCACGAGTGCTCGGTGCACATCCAGCAGCTGGAGGTATGTAACTTTATCATTTATCGTTCTGTCTAATTAAAAGTGAGGTTCTTCTTTGGTAAAAAGAAAAAAACATTTAAAAATCGGCAAAATATAACTGTAAATATACCCTCTGTGTACAGCTTACCACAAGAAAATTACGAGTGAATCTCTTAAACAAAATATTAATTTCCTGTTTCAAGCACAGTGTGAAACAGCTGATTATGCTAAATGTAATGTATTATGACATATTGACATCCAGAGTGTGCACCAAGACCTGGACTCCATTCATGATGAGTACCTGCGACTGAGAGAAAAGATTCTAAAGCAGCTGGCTGGGATACCTGCAGACTCCGAGCAGGCCAAGTTCCTCCGCTCTGAACTGGAAATCATCAACCAGAAACTGGGAGGCCTGCAGGGTCTCTACCCGGCCTACCTTCAAAGGTACGTTAATTTAGACTATTCACATCCTCTTTATATTTATCCCAAACTGATTGAGAAATTTCTGCACAAAATAAAGTAAGTACCGGGACCAGAACTTGTTGCAACATACAGCTTTACTGATTATAAAGTAAAATCACTGTTTTCCTCATTAAATGTGCATTTAATGTCTTTGCGTGTTTACCAGGCTGTCGGCTCTTAAGGCGTTGCTCCAGAGCCTTCTTCAGGCTGAAGATATCATTAAAGTCCACGAGGCCCGGCTGACGGAGAAGGAGACCACCTCTCTGGACCTTATAGAGGTGGAAAACTATCGGAGCACACTAAAGGTTTGACACACTTTTTATATTTAGTTTGAACTGCAAGACTTATACAAATTAATTAGTAGCACTGAATCATCGTTGTCCTCTGTGGGACATGAGGCCACAACTAGTAATACACCATCTCCTATTTTATATTGCAATATCACTATATGTTGTGATATACTACATTTTCTGCTAAATTAATTGAGAAACTTGAACAAGGAAGTTCATTCTTGACCTTAGAAACCGTATGTGTGACCGTATAATATGAACTCAAAGGTCCACTTACTAGCTTTTTTCTGAGCTTTCAACCACATCTCACAGTCTTTACGTCTCTTCAGTCCTCAGTGACTGGATGGGTTATTATGATCCCCACTCTTGTATGCAACAACTTGTCGGCACATGCTGAGGTTTCACACTTGGGTCACATGACAAAACCAATAGGTATGAATGTAACAAAGTACATTTACTAAGTATTCTAGTATAAGTATTGTACTTGAGTACACATTTGTGGTAATTGAGTATTTCCATTGTATATCACTTTATACTTGTACTCCACTACAATTCAGTTAAAAATAAAGGTAATGATAATAATCCAACAAATGATAACACTCACATGGGCCATTTTTCTGCATTTCTGAGTACTTTTACTTTTGATAGTTTCAGTACATTTTGTGTACTTTTATTTATAGAGGACCTACTATGCTCATTTCCAGGTACATTCTTGTATTTTGGGTTTCTACTAGAACATGTTTACATGCTTTAATGTTCAAAAAACACATTTATTTTTCTCTTTAAGATTTGCTTGTGAGAAAAATATGGTGCACATTTGCAAAGGTAGTTCTCAAGCTGTGGTTGATATATTCTATTAAGCCTGCATGTGACATAGGAAGGGGAGCCAAATCTGAATGGCTTATCAAATCACATGTTTTCTGATCTAGGCAGCCCACAAAATACTGACTGGGTTGTCTTATTTCACAGTTTGTGGCTTGGTAGGCACTCCAGATACCCAAATATATGTGCACAAGCACTGAAAAGTGAGTTTTTTATGATATGTCACCTTTAAGTAACATTTTAAATGCAGGAATTTAACTTGTAATGGAGCATTTTAATATTACAGTATTGCTATATGCAGTAGGATCTGAATACTTCTTCCACCACTGACAAAACCGTAGCCAATCTCTGACGAAGACCAATCATATCATGTATAAATTCTTGTCATAGCACCCACCTCTTTATGTAAATAAGACTCTAATAGGATATATGTTTATAGTTGAAATGTAAAATTTGAATCTATTTTTTGATTGTCTATTAAAGCAAATGAAGAGTGATCTGGAGCAGAAAAGAGACTTGCTGACGGCCATGGAGTCTGACCTGGCTAAAGCAGTGCACTGTAATGGTCAAATCTCCGAGTCTTTCCACAAGTGTGACGTGGACTTGTCCAAGTACTCAGACCAGGTGGGTCAGATGTCTGACCGCTGGCGCCGCATTCAAACTCAGATCGACAGCAGGTATGATAGTTTGTACATGTACACACATTCCTTCAATACCTGTGAATATTTCTCCACATCCTCCGTCCGTCATTGCTGGTAACAACTCTAAAAATATCCTTTCATCCCTTCCTCTCCCTCCCACTCTTTCCTCCTCAGAGTGTGGGACTTGGAGAAGCAGGAGAAACAGCTGAATCATTACCAGCAGAGCAGCACTCAGCTGGATCAGTGGATCAACAATGCCAGGAAGCGCCAGGACACGCTTCAGTCGGTCAAGCTCAGTGACATCCAGACTCTGATGGACCACCTCAACCAACAGAAGGCATGTCTTTCCATGTTTACATCAACATATTGTAATCAATAATAATAGTTGAACTGATTTTATTTTTAATTGGAAATACTGACAGCCATGAGCATTGGTGTAGGTGTGTGGATTTTATACATTAAACAGCAGCATAAGTGGAAAGTGTGCAAAAATATCTGTACATGATTCGACTTACTAGCCCTTGAGACCAAGAAAATTAATTTGTTGAGTAACTGCTTATAATATTATCAACATTCTTGTCTAATATTATAATAATATTAAAATTCTTATCTAATATTATAATAATATTATTAAAATTCTTGTCTAATATTATTGTATCATTAAAAGTCTCATCTAATATTGTAATAATAGCAATGAAATTCTTATACAATATTATAATAATAACATTAAAATTCTTGTCTAATATTATAATAATATCATTAAAAATCTTGTCTAGTATTATAATAATAACATTCAAATTCTTGTTTAATATTAATATATCATTACAATTCTTATCTAATATTATAATAATACAATTAAAATTCTATTGTAATATAATAATAATATTATTAAAATTATTGTCTAATATTATAATATCATCAAAATTCTTATCTAATGTAATAATGTTATAAAAAATCATCTCTAATATAATAATATCATTAAAATTAATGTGTAATATTATAATAATATCATTAAAATTATTATCTAATGTTATAATAATATTAAAATTCTTGTCTAATATTATAATAATATTATTAAAATTCTTGTTTAATATTATAATAATATCATCAAAAGTATTATCTAATGTAATAATATTATTAAAATTCTTGTCTAATATTGTAATAATTTAATTTAAATTCTTATCTAATATTATAATAATATTAAAAATCTTATCTAATATTATAATAATATTATTAAAATTCTTGTCTAATATTATAATAATATAATTAAAATTCTATTCTAATATTATAATAATATTATTCAAATTCTTGTTTAATATTATAATAATATCATCAAAAGTATTATCTAATGTAATAATATTATTCAAATTCTTGTCTAATATAACAACATTATTCAAATTCTTGTCTAATATTGTAATAATTTAATTTAAATTCTTATCTAATATTATAATAATATTAAAAATCTTATCTAATATTATAATAATATCATTAAAACTCTTGTCTAATATTATAACAATATCATTAAATTTATTGTATAATATCATAATAAAATTATTAAAAGTATTGTCAAATATCATAATAATATCATTAAAATTATTGTCTAATATTATTATAATATCATTAAATGTGTTGTCTAATATTATAATAATATTATTAAAATTACTGTGTAATATTATAATAGTATTATTAAAATTATTGTCTTATATTATAATAGTATCATTAAAATTCTTAATGGATATCTTAGAAGAAGCGCAGACTGGTCAGGGTCATCAGTGAATTTAATGCCCCCTTTTTCTGACTCTACAGGCACTACACACTGAAATTAAAGGAAAGAAGGAGAAAGTCGAGGTTGTGCATAGAAATGCTGACACCTGTGCTACCTCCATAAAGGTAGGTAGTTAATTAATGTGCACCGTTTTCTTTCATTTTTTATACATGTTATGAAGCTGATTAGCCCAAGCAAGTACAGTACAAAATAATGAAGTCCGTATTGTGTTGTGTGTTTTCAGGACTATGAGCTGCAGTTGGCTTCCTACAGTTCAGGCCTGGAGACTCTGCTCAATATTCCCATCAAGAGAACAATGCTGCAGTCCCCCGCTTCTGTGGTCAGACAAGAGGTATGACAACCGTCTCTCCATTGAGTCACACTAAACCAATTATTAATACACATGTTAGTTATTACACATTCAATTAATTATTATATGTTAATCTTGTGTTTGTTAATTATAAATTAAACAATTTATATTTTGACCTCATGTAATACAACCAGTTTAAAGGTTAATCCCTTAATTGCATCCGTCTCACTGGTATGTAATTAACACGTGAACGTTTGACATCAGTATTAATCCAATGATTTTAACTCCCATCAGTCGTCTGACCTCCAGTCCCGCTACATTGAGCTACTCACCCGCTCCAGTGACTATTACAAGTTCCTTGGGGAGCTGCTGAAGAACATGGAAGAGCTGAAGGTTAGTATTGCATTTTTATGATGCCATTTAAAGGAACAGTGTGCAACTTTTCGTGGGATCTATTAGCTGAGATTGAATATAATATTCATAACTATGTTTTCATTAATGTATAATCACCTGAAACTAAGAATCGTTGTGTTTTCATTAGCTTAGAATGAGCTCTTCATATCTACATAGGGAGCCGGTCCTCTTCACAGAGTCCGCCATGTTGCTCCACCATGTTTCTAGTGCAGAACGGACAAACCAAATACTGGCTCTAGAGAGAGCCTTTCATGTTTTTACGTTACCTGAAGGCCACCGTAGTTCTCTGACATGCTTGTGAAACTGCTGTAACGTGAGCCTCAGATTGGAAAACTGCGGTACCGCCAGCTGCGGTCTGACTTATGTTGCTCCTAAAGTAGTGTTATTACGGTAAGGATGGCCTCTGAGCGAGGCGAATGGCGTTACAACGGTTTTGCATGTTACCACAGTATTGGAAAGGGAGAAGTGAGCAGAGGGGTACTCAGTTGGTACTCAGTTGGTTGCAATCTGCAACTACACCACTAGATGCTGCCAAATCCTTTAAGACATCATTGTTTCTGTGAGTCAATAATATTGTGTAAAATAAATAGTATGATAAAACAATGTTTAACAATATGAAAGTAGGTGACTAAGGCTCTTTCTGTTTTTGTCAATGCTCTCTTCAGATCAGGAACACCAAGATTGAGATGTTGGAGGAGGAACTGAGACGTCTGAAGGAGGACATCCAGGATCGCAACCAGAAAAACAAGTCTCTGGAGGATGCTTTGGCCCGCTACAAACTGGATCTCACTCAGTCACAAGACCAACTCATTTCTATGGAGGAAGTGAAGAGAATCTCAGTGATGAAAGTCAATACCACCATGGAGAACCTGGACAGCACACACAGCCAGCTTCAGGATCTTAACGACCAGCTGACCCGCATTAAATACCAGCTTGATGAAGAAAAGAGGAAGAGAAGGTTGGCAGAGGAACGCTACACCAGCCAGCAGGAAGAGTACGAGGCAGCTGTTCGCCGCAGACAGAAAGAACTGGAAGAACTCAACTGGGCCAAGATTGACTTGGAAAAGTCTGTGAAGGACAAGGAACGTGAACTGGAGAGGATGAAGATACTGCTGGACGAGGAGGCGGCGCGTCGGCGAAGCGCTGAATCAGATAGCTCAAAGGTAAGAACACAGTGTACCCAGGAGGTTAATCAACTTAAGCAGACATACGAGACACAGATCCACGTCACCAAGACGTCAATCCTGAAAGCCTCACAAAAGAAAGAAGAAGACACGGTGGAGCTGAGGCTGCAGGTTGACAGACTCACGTCTGAGAAGAGAGATCTGGAGGAGGAGCTGAGGAGACTGAGTCAGTCCATCGCTCACACAGAGGAACAGAAGAGCAGAGCAGAGCAGGAGGCCAGCCAGCAGAGGTCCTCGGTGGTGCAAGAGACGAGGATACGCAGTGAGTTGGAGGTTCAGCTGAGAACCCTCATGCAGCAGGGAGGAGAGGATGAGCTCAAACTAAAGGAGTCCATCAAAAGCAATCAGGAGAAGTCCAGACAAATCAGCATGCTGACGTTTAACCTGGAGGAGGAGGGGAAGAAGAGGAGAGCTCTGGAATTAGAAATCAGTCATCTGAAACAGGCTGAGGCCGACCTGAAGGCTAAGAACACCTCCTATCTGGAGTCCATTAACAAGCTCAAAGTGTCTGAGCAGGAGATCCGCATCACCCGAGTAGAGCTGGAGAAGCAGACCAGTGAGAAAGCCAAGGCCGAGCAGAGCTCTACCCGGCTGCAGAGCCGTATCCGGGAACTCCAGTGCTCTCTGGATGGAGCAGGAGCCGAGCTGGAGAAGCAGAAGAAGGCAACCCAGGAGGAGTTCACACGTAGAAAGAGGATGGAGGCAGAGCTGGAGAGGATGACGCATACTTGCAGAGAGCACACCACCACGATTAGCACACTGAAATCCATCCAGGTAGAAACTTCCAACTATGAGAGGAAGTTCGAGCAGGACCGCAGCGCCCTCCAGGATGCTCTGGACAAGAGTCTGAGGGAGCACAAAGTCACCAAGCAGGAATTGGCAGCCATCACGGCCGAGCTGAGGGCGCTCAAACAGAAGCTCCAGCAGGAGCAGGCTCGAAGCCACGAGCTCAACCAACGCAACGAGAGTCTGTACAAGACCATCGAGGAGAAGAGCCGCCAGCTCTACGAGTACACCGCCGAGATCGAAAAGCTGAAGACTCTGACGCAGAACCTGACGAAGGAGAGGCTGAGGTTGGAGGAGGAGCTGAGGACGGTCAGGCAGGAGAGAGACGACATGAAGTTTAACAAAGACGCTACTGATGGAGAGACAGCCACTCAGATCTCAGCCCTGCATGTGCAGCTTCAGAGTAGCACCAAGAGGACCACGGAGCTCCAGACTCTCATCAATGACCTGACCAAGGAGAGAGAAAAGCTCAAAGTGGAAATAGACAAATTCCAAAAGCAATCGATTGAGGTATTTTTGATTGCATTGAAGGATCAACCCCACATAATCCACCTAATTTTTTTTCCTGCTTTTGCATGAATGGCTATAGGTGCATTAGGACTGAGCATGATTTCAACGTGGTCCTGTTATATTAGTTCATTATTTAATGAGTTTTGCATGAAATTCACTTACAAATGGTTTTGCTCAGACTTGCATGTTGTTCACCCTTTTAACTTTCATATTGTGTGACTGAACTTAACTCATACAATAATAACAATCACTTAATTATTAACTACATACTAATTGATGTAATATATACTGTATAATGTAGGGCTGTCAATCGATTCAAATATTTAATCGCGATTAATCGCACATTTTTTATCTGTTCAAAATGTATCTTAAAGGGAGATTTGTCAAGTATTTAATACTATACTAATACTATCAACATGGGAGTGGGCAAATATTCTTGTTTTATTCAAATGTATGTATATACTTATTACTGGAAATCAATTAACAAAACAGAAAATAAAATTTAGCATAAAAAATATGCTCAAATCATAACAAACTCAAGCCCAACAGGCAACAACAGCTGTCAGTGTGTCAGTGTGCTGACTTGACTATGACTTGCCTAAAACTGCATGTGATTATCATAAAGTGGGCATGTCTGTAAAGGGGAGACTCGTGGGTACCCATAGAACCCATTTTCATTCACATATCTTGAGGTCAGAGGTCAACGGACCCATTTGAAAATGGCCAGTTTTTCTCGCCAAAACTTAGTGTAAGTTTGGAGCGTTATTTAACCTCCTTCGCGACAAGCTAGACGTCGCGAATATGACATGGTTGGTACCAATCGATTCCTTAGGTTTTCTAGTTTCATATGATACCAGTATATTATACTAAAAATCGCAAGTTCCGTTAATGCGTTATTTTGACAGCCCTAATATAATGTACATGTACTTTCTAATCATTCAATGGCCTGTGACATCACACATCATATAGTTATTGATGAAAAATGTTATATATTGATGAGCTCTTACAACATGCAGTTAAGGAAAGCCATGTGTAATTAATTCAGTGGAGTTGTGGCTCTTGGCATAATCTGCTTTTTGCTCTGTGCATCACTTATTGGCATTTCTTTACAGACTTAATAATGTGTTTTCTTTTTTTTTCTTTCTCTCCCCAGACATCCATGATGGTGCATAGTTCCCAAACCCAATACAGTGAGCTGGTACTGGAGAGGGACAGTCTGCTGTCCAGGCTCAAACTTCTGGAGCAGGACAAGACCCGTCATCAGCGCATAGAAGAGGAGCTCACCCGCATCAAGCTCACGCTAGACACCGAGCTCCGCAACAAGCAGCGTCTGCAGGATGAAAAGAACGCCATCGTCAAGGATTTCAACTACATGAAAAGCCAGTATGAGCTGAGAGAGAGCCACGTCAGGCAGTTTGAATCGGACAGAGACAAGGCTGATCGGGACAGGCTCTCCCTGAAGAGTGAGATCGAGAGGCTCATGAGGGAGCTGAAGACTGTCGAGGAGAGGTACAAGAGCCGTCTGTTGATCTCTGAGAAGGAGGCGTCGGACCTGGCTCTCAAGAGAGACGCTCTGGAGAGAGAGATAAAGAGGCTGCAGCAGAGACCCAGCACTCTGGGCAAGCAGACCCAGACAGATGAGAAAGTCCCGACAGTCGATCCATCCAAGCTGGTATTTGACGGCGTGCGCCGCAAAGTCACAGCCCACCAGCTTTGTGACTGCGACATAATCAGCAAAACCACGTTAGACCAGCTCCTGAAGGGGAAAAAGAGCGTGGATGAGGTCGCTGTGGACATCCAGCTCAGTCTAAAGGGTACCGGCATCATTGCTGGCATGACGACAGGCTCTCAAGGGAAAATGCCGTTCACTGAAGCGAAAAACAAGAACCTCCTCAGCCCAGAGAGCGCCCTCATGCTCCTGGAAGCTCAAGCTGCAACGGGCTACATAGTGGACCCCGCGTTTAATGAAAGGATGCCCGTGGATACTGCCTGCTCACGAGGGATCATAGACACAGATGACAGAGACACCTTGGTGACAGCTGAAGCAGCCAGCACAGGCTTCAAAGATCCATACACTGGCAAAGTGTTATCCGTGGGTCAGGCTTGCAAACAAGGCCGCGTAGACAAAGACACGGCCATCCGCTTGCTCCAGGCTCAGGAGTCCGTTGGAGGCATATTGGACCCTGTTCTGAGTGTGTTCCTTCCCAAAGATCTGGCCTTGGATCGCAATCTTATCGATGAAGAGCTCTACAGGGCTTTGGACAAAAAACCCACCTGCTACCTGGAGCCAGCGACGGGAGAGAAGATCAGCTACAATGACCTGAGGAAGAAGTGTACGGTGGAACCTGTTTCTGGCTTGCTCCTGCTCCGTGGTCCAGAGAAGCCCATGACAGTGAGGGGTCTCCGCGGTGAAGTCTCCGTCACAGATCTCGTCGATGCTGGACTGCTGGATAAAACTGAAATTGCAAAGCTCACAACAGGGCAAATCGAAATAAAGCTAAAGAACTATCTCTACGGCTCCACCTGCATCGCAGGGATCTACGACGAGGCCAACGACCGAGTAATGCCCTTCTATAAGGCAATGAAGGAAGGCCTGCTCATGAGAGGGACCACCCTGGAGCTTCTTGAGGCCCAAGCTGCTTCTGGCTTCATTGTTGATCCAGTCAACAATGTGTTCTTGACAGTAGAAGAGGCCGCAAAGAGAGACCTGATAGGAAACGAGTTTAAGAACAAGCTGCTGTCTGCAGAGAAGGCGGTAACTGGATACAGAGACCCATCCACAGGAAAGACAATCTCCCTCTTCCAGGCCATTGAGAAAGATCTTATTGAGAAAGGACATGGAATCCGTCTTCTTGAGGCCCAAATTGCTAGCGGCGGTATTATTGACCCCAAACAGAGCCACCGCATTGACGTCGCTATTGCCTATAAAAGGGGATATTTTGATGAGGAGATGAATGAGATCCTAACTTACGAAGGAGATGACACAAAAGGGTTCTTTGACCCTAATACTAAGGAGAACCTGACATATCTTCAACTTAAGGACAGGTGCATGACAGACAGCAAGACAGGCCTGATACTCCTGCCGCTGAAAGACAAGAAGAAGGTCCAGCAGGTGCAGGAGAGCCGCACCAATGTCCTCCGCAAGAGGCGGGTTGTGATCGTTGACCCAGACAGTGGGCTGGAGATGTCAGTGAGGGAGGCCTATCACAAGGAGCTTATCGACTACGACACGTTCCTGGACTTGTCGGAGCAGGAGTGCGAGTGGGAGGAAATAACTATAAAAGGGTCTGACGGCTCCTCACGTTTGGTGATAGTGGACAGGAAAACAGGAACCCAGTATGACATCCAGGACTGCCTGGAACGCGGTGTCATTGAGCAGAAGTCTTTGGATCAGTATCGTGCCGGAACGCTAAGCCTGACCCAGTTTGCAGACCAAATTACCAGCAGAACCAGCAGTTCAGAGATGACCATCTCAGCCACCAATGTTGACGACATGGTCACCTGCAGCAGTCCCACCCAGGCGGCGCCATCCTCTCCTACCGTTCGTAAACGCTTCAACAGTATCTCTATCACTGTTTCTCCCCCTGAGATGTTCGACGACCAGAGCCCCGTGGCGGCTATATTCGACACCGAGACCTTGGAGAAAATCACCATGTCTGAAGGGCTCAGAAGAGGCATAATTGACACCATTACAGCACAGAGGCTGCTGGAAGCCCAGGCATGCACGGGCGGTATTATCAACCCCGCCACTGGCGAGAGACTGTCGCTGCAGGATGCCGTCCATCAGAGCATCATTGACGACAGCATGAGCGCCAAGCTGAGGCCTGCCCAGAAAGCCTACCTTGGGTTTGAGGACGTGAAGACTAAAAGAAAGATGTCCGCAGCCGAGGCGGTGAAGGAAATGTGGTTGCCCTATGAAGCTGGCCAGAGATTCTTGGAGTTCCAGTACCTGACAGGAGGCCTGATAGAGCCCGGCAGTGGACGCCGCATCACCATCGAAGAAGCCATCCGCAGAGGTTGGCTGGATGGTCAGGGGGCCCAGAAGCTTCAAGATACACGGAACCAACAGAAGAACCTGACCTGTCCCAAGACAAAGCTGAAGATCTCCTACAAGGAAGCCATGGACAGCTGCATGGAGGAGACAAGCAACGGTATGAAGATGCTGCCGGCCACCTCGATGTCCACCAAGGGGATCAGCAGCCCTTACAATGTCTCTAATCCCGGATCTCGCTCTGGGTCCAGGGCCGGTTCCCTCGTCGGCTCCAGGAGTGGGTCTCGTAGAGGCAGTGTGGATTACTCCTCCACTTACAGCTATAGCTTCTCCTCCAGCAGCACCAACACTCAATCTTAATACACAACATAGAAAATAGAATGAAACTAGACTAGTTAATACCAGCAGTTTTTTATAACAGTTTGCTTTTCTAAATGCTTTTCTGATTATGAGATTTGGGGAGGTTTGTTTAAATACTGATTCTGACTTCAGTTAAGTGTTTTGATTGTTTGCAGTTTTTGGTGATTTGGTGCTTCAATATTAAACTCAATGCATAGTATAATTAATATTCTCAAGCACAATGAATATATTTGTCATAGCTCATTTTAATATATGGCTTTTTTTTTTAGAATTTAACAATTTGTTATTTCAAAATATGCTTGTTCACCTCAGCTTCAGCGTGCACTCAGAATTAAGTTTGCTATTTTTTATTTGTAGTTTTTTTGCAATTTGACTTATGTATGTGTTCATTTATTTTTTGAAAAAAAAAAAATTGTTAATTGCAAATACTGAGGTTTCGCTTAAAATACTGACTTGACAATGTAATGATCAACTATGAAAATTCCTTTCCACTAAAATGTTATTCTCACGTGATTGAAAATAAAGTTGTCATAACAATTTTGATTCATTCGTTTGCTCATTCATTCATATACTAGCTGGATAACTGTATTGTGCATTAAAGGCTTTAACAGTTCACTGTGTGAGGAGAAAGCAGTACCCATTGTAACCTATGGATGGCGCTAATTGTCATGCTAAAACTGTAATGACAAGCCTGTTTCCCCTCTTAGCACACCATAAGTGGGAAACAAAATTGTGCACTTTACAGTATAATATTAGCAGGACTATAATGTTGGAAATATTAACGGACTGAAAGGTAATTTCACCAGCGGTGCATGCGGTGTTATTTTTTAAATTTGATAATCATGGTCCATTTACCTATATATATATATATATATATATATGAACAAACATTGGTAGTAATAATAATAATAATAATAACAACTTTATTTATATTATTATGTTACAAAGTGCTTCACAAACAAGGACAAATAAAAGAAAACTGGAGCAGTCAGATACAAGATCACAGTCAGTAATAACTGAATAACAATACTGTAATAACAATAAAAATAACAAATAAAACATCGGAAGTAAAAGTAATGAATAAAAGTACACATCAAGAACTGATAAAATAAGTAACAGATAAAATATTTTTTAAAAAACACAATCGGTAGAAGTGAGTCCAATAACCAAGCATTAAATATAAATGATGCAAGTAAGTTTATTACAACAGATAAACCTAATGAATATGATAATCTGAACAAAAAAATGCAATTATTTATGAAGTCATTATACTTTGATAGTACATTTGGCCCAAACAGGTTAAACCCACTTCTATTATTGCTAACATATAAACTGAATGTACCCCCTAAATATTGGTCATTATACCACTGAACCACAGAGTAAAACAATTTGACATATTCACACAGAGTTTTGAACATGAACATAAAGGGCATTAAAGCCCTTTGAGGCAAATTTGTAATTTTGGGCTACAATGAATACAACCGACTTCAGAATCAGAAATACTTTATTGATCCTAGGAGGAAAATTAAGACATTACAATTGTTCTTACATATAGGTATAAAGAAATGTAAATATAAATAAATCAGATTTATTGTCACACATTGCATTGCACACAGTGAAATTCAATCTCTGCATTTAACCCATCCTAGTATTAGGAACAGTGAGCAGCCACTAGCTGTCCGGGGAGCAGTTTGGCTTGCTCAAGGGCACCTCTAGCAAAGTTACAGCTACCAGTCCTACTTCGTCATATACATACAGGTACATACAGTACATGAAATTTGACCTCTGCATTTAACCCATCCTTAGAAGCAGTAAGAAAAATAGAAATTTATATAATATAAGAAAAATAGAAATAAAGGAGTATGTAAAATGTAAATTATGCACATAATGCTACAGCCTATAACACAATATATGTAGAGTACTATAAATAAATATTGAAATGAGAAATATAAGAACTATGTGCATCAAAAAAATACAATTTAAATAACCACAGTGTGAATAAGTAAATAAGAATAGAAAATGCTGAGAAGTGGGATCTATTAAGTGTGTTAAATGTAGTATTAGTAGTATTGCACTATTGAATTATTGTAAAAAAATATTGTAAAGTTAAGTTAAGAGTAATTATTGTACAGATATCTTGACTTTGACACATACGCTTATAAATCTTTGTTTTAGGTGATGTACTATAGCAAACTTTTTCATGTCAAGGACCCCTAAACTGACACAAATTAGACCAGATTTTCCCCAAGGTCTCCCGTCTGATATGATTTTTGCTTTTAGATGTTTTATTACAGTGTGTATGAAACCCATGACCAAAACTTTCTGTCATTCTGTCATTGTGTTACTTATGGATGGAATAATAGTGAAAATAAATGATTCCCTTATTTAGAATACTCAGAATCACAGCACTGAAGCAAATAACAAAAGGGTGGAAAAAAACTAAACCCCCAGATTTTATAAAATGGAAAAGTGTAATTCAAGAAGTAAAAGTTATGGAAAAGGGAACTCACAAAATAAAGAATATGGAGGATGTTTTTGAGAAGAGATGGAGTCTAACAGAGAGAAAAATATAGTTACATGGGTCAACACGCATGCAAATATACATATGCTTGGAGGAGACCTGACGTTAAGGAGGATGCATGTGCGTGCCCATGTAAATGATATTACTATATATTTGCGCCCCCCCATCCCTCCTTTTTATTTTCTATTAACTTATTTGTTGATTTAATTTATTATTACTCTCGTATTTTTGTATAATTATTATTGTTTTTTTTTGTTATATGTGTTTTTTTTAACTCTATTCTTTCTTTTTGTCATTATTATTATTATTATAATTATTATTTCTTTTCTTAATTTTATTTCAATTTTGAATGTTGAAGTTGTTTTCTCTAGTGTCTACTTAATGAGTTTGTCTATAAGCTCATCTACTTAAAAATTGGTTTATAAACTATTGTAATTACGAACTGTAAATTGCATATATGAAAACAACCTTTGAAAAAAGGGAAAGAAGAAAGTATAAAAAAAGAAAATAAATGATTCCCCTTTTTGCTGGGGGACCCCCTCCAGGACCCCTGGGGACCCCACTTTGAACAAAAAAAAAAACCCCATCAATAACAAATAACACAAATAACAAACTATACTTATTACTAGACTTGCTGATTAAATGTCTTATAATTCTATATTTTATGATATAATGTTTATTTATGTTTATTTTTATGTTTATTTTTGTTTATAGCTTATTATGTATATTGTATATTGATAGAAATTCAATTTTTATTTTAACGTTTTTATCTATTCTTTTGTTATTATACTGTTTGACTTGCACCAACAAAACCAAAGCAAATTCCTAATGTATACCTCTTACACCTGGCAATAAACACGATTCTGATTCAGATTCAGATTCTGATAGACCTTATTAGCTACCTATATATGTCAGTGTCTCCACATACATGTGAGGGTTTGTTGGGGGGTCCTGTGGAGGAGAGGGGGTGGAGGCTGGAGGAAGTCTCCGTCTGCGTGTGAGGAGTGAGGGTGAGAACAAATGGAGACAGGCGGAGGGAGGAGGAGGAGGAGGAGGAGGTAGGGAGGTAGGGAGGAAGAGGGAGGGAACTACGGAGACAGCCCTAGCGGCGCAGTGGGAGGACTATCCCATGCCAGGACTTGTGGCCGGACTGGAGGAGAGGAAGTGTGCTGAAGGGGGCTGAGCAGCAACAGCAACAACAGCAGCAGATCAGGAACCGAGCAAAGACTTCCATTTTATCAGAAAAAGGCCGAGGAGGTCCAGCTGAGAGTGCATTCCAGCAGAGCAAAATGAGCCTCTCAGTGCGCACTAAGCCTACAGTATGACTGAGGAGCTGAGGGCTCTCTGATTCGGACTCTTTCTCTCTCTCTCTGCAGCTCTTGGTGACAAAGGAGGAAAAAAAGAAAAGAAGAAGAATCAAAGTACTCGCTTTCAGTTTGAAAAAGGTAAGTCTGAACTTTTCTTTTTTCCTTTTTCTACCAGGGAGGGTTTTTAAACTACTTAAAAAGCAGGATTAGACTTCCACACACTGCTACTTTCCCCCTCCTCCTTCTCTTCTCTTTAGCTCTTTGCTCAGTCACATTTCATTGACTTTGCTTCTGTATTTAAAGTGCAAAATGCTCCCTCTGTATTTACTTTGGCTCTGAGTCCCACTAAAACCAGCAGTGTGTGTGTGTGTGAATGTGTGTTTGTGCTCCAGCAGCACTCTGAAGAAGGGACTCATTCAAGCTGACCTCCAGCACTGATCTTGTGATTTCTTTTTTCAATGTGAAAGAGTCTTTGAATTGACCTCCCCTAAAAGCTTGGCTTGAACTTCTTTGGGTCCCTTTTTTTAGCTTTAAATGTCTTCCTTCAATGAACTGTGTTTTTTTTGCAATGGCTATAATTTGGGGTTCCTCGCTGTTGTGGGCTCTGGAGACCTTTTCTAATGTGAACCATATGGGGCCCATTCTTGTGGAGGACTTGTACACCAGCAGTATAGAGCTCCAAAAGACTTGACTGTTTTGGACTCCTCAGTCTGGTGGATAAAATGATGGAGACAAATCAGAACGAGATGAGGCTTCTTTTCTTTGAGCTCCAGCTGCTGCGTGGTATTTGTGGCCCCAGGGCTATATCTCAGGCAGCCATTTGTTGATGACATGTACAAGCTTCCTTACATCACAGCAAGCCTCTTCACCTGAATATCCCTCCCCTCCCTTTGCTTGGAAATCAGACACACACACCTGCATTTACACCCCTTCTTCTTCAAGCGCAACATGCAGGTTTGTCCTGAACATTTTTGCAGGCTAAACTCTTTCAAGATTAGCTTTAATTACAGACCCAGCGAGACAGGAGAAACATTTTTTTTGAACTGGCAATTATAGCTTTTGTTGGCGGTTCTATTTTGAGGTCGTTTTAAAGAACAATATCTTGCCCCCCCCCCCTCAAGGCGAAAGAAATGTGACAGAAACCCAAAGTGTCAAGTGGTGGGTAATTACAAAGGGCTGGCAGGGCGACAGATGAATGGGCATCCTGATGGTGTGGTTTGGACAGGTGGGTTGGCACCAGGAGTTGGTGTTGTGTACTGTAAGCAGAACACTGTGTGCTCTAACCCCGGGGAGGGAGGAACAGCGGGACGGACGCGCCCGGGGCATTTCACTTTGTCACAGCGGTGCCACGGCCACTTGGCTGGCATGTGTAAGCCATTAGACCTGGAGAAGGAAGGAGAATGGAGGCAATAAAGGGGGAAAGAAAAGGAGAGATGGAGGGAATGAGAGAGAGAGCGAGAGTGGGAATCCATTTTGGAACGCATTCCACTATGACCTTGGGATGGAAAGTGGTAATTAGGGAGTACTTTAGGAGCCTTAAGGGTGCACACATTTGCTCAAGGCGGTTGTTTTTATTCCCTTCAACATATCTCATGAAAATGTGGCACAAATACACGTTAGAGTTTCAGGGTTACTAAATAAACTTACAAAAAAACATGTTTTTTTTCTCATGGTTTTGTTTATTTCAGTTCTTCAGCAGTGAATGGGTGTCAAAAGCCACAGCGTAAACACACACAGCCCCCTGACAGGAAAAAGGCCAGAACAAACTGTGGCCTTGTCCCTCTCCGGGCCCTTCAAAACCAGCCTGTTATGTCACTGTGTGGACATGTTATCCCGCAGTATGAGGCGCGCGCTCGTGCCAAGTGTGAATACAAGGCGGTTTGGATCAGTGATGGTATCAAGGTTATTAGATGTGAATGCTAAATACCAACTACAGCCAGAGGATAACAGCAAGAAGAAAAATCTGTTCTGGTTGTACAACTCCTATCATCTGATGGAGCGGTAAAACAGGCATGAATAGGGCTTTTCTTGTGCTGCAATCAAAGAAAGAATGACGCTACATTTTGTACAAAAAAACAAAGACATTTCCATCCAGAAGTCCCCCCGACTCCGCAGGCAGCCAGACTTCCTGAAGCATTTATGGCACTTTAGGTGTTGCTCAGGTTTGCAGACAAACAACTCAGGAGATCATTAATCTGTCCAGAGTCTCCCAT